>OX457113.1:480400-623834 GCA_949752805.1 Deilephila elpenor | reverse complement strand
TAAAGCCGTTTGACATGTTTGTATTGTGTTGGTCCGTCCACACGATAATGGATTGAGTTTGAAACGCGTGTTTTATACTGTAAACGAGTCGATGGATCCGTAAAATGGATTATTTATTATTAGTCCTTTTTACGCGATAAATTGGTCGATATATTGGTCTAGTGAAGAAGCTGTGAACCGTGACGCTTTGGGTTCGATTAGAGGATTAGGCGATCATTAGTTGTCAATCTCGATTTGAAAAATGTCGAATGAAATGAAATGAATTGCACGGGACTGAAAATGGCACGGGAATACACGACTTACTATTATTTTTGAACTGAAATTTACTTGACGAATGGTAGGAGTTAAATCCTGACATCTCAACTTGTCCTTCAAGTATATGGGCGTGATTATATTATGTTTGATCCATGTTGGCGATTCTGTTAAATATCTAGTTAACTATTGAAATAAAACTATTTTATACGGATTTTATCGCGATTTGGTTTAATTTTTACATTTTTTAACTTCCCGACGGTCACGGGGCGGACCACGAAACGACCACCGCCCCGTGACCACGAAAGCTGTAAAGTAATCGAAACCTCGGGAAGTTAAAAAATGTAAAAATTAAACCAAATCGCGATAAAATCCGTATAAAATAGTTTTATTTCAATGTGTAACATTCGCGTAAATCTAAGAAACCATTATCTAGTTAACTATTTCGATTTGTGGCGATCGGCTTTGACGGAAATTTTTAATGTTCCGATTTTTCTGTAATACTTTTATAAAAATCCATCTTTTTATTGACATAAATGGTGAGACGAGCATGCCATGCGCCTGATGGTAAGCGATGCGAACGAATTATGAAGCGAATGAATTATGAAGCAATACTTGGCATACCACTGCGCTCGCCATCTTGAGACATAAGATGTTAAGTCTCATTATGTCCAGTAGTTACTCTGGCTCAATATCCTTCAAACTGAAACCTGTAATATTTGTAAATATAGTTACATTTTACATATACGCCTGGTATATGATTGAGTTTTACTATTTTAGTTTCATTTCGCATTACAAAACATACAAAAAAAATCCATTAACCAAATTAAAGAGCAAAAAACATTTTCAAATATAATACTGAAATAAATTTCAATCCAAATTATCTGCTGCAACTGAAATATTATGTATTGATATAATGATTTTTTAATATTATATTTGCGCAGATTTATAATTGTTTCACGAGAATATAATATTATTTTGGAAATTCAATGCTCGCGTTGTTTACTAACCAACTTATTCATGTGTTTATCATTTTGTGGGCGTTAACATGGCGATTGCTGATTTTCGCTAACTTGAATTGTCCATAACATCACACAACACTGTAATGAACTTAATGACATATAATTAATCTTAACATATCGTAACAGTATGATTCTGATGTTGTTTTATTTTGAACCTAAACAAAATACGTTTAAGGCCTATGTTTCTTTGGATTTAAAATTGATTATAGCCTACGGTACGTAATATTATGAATATGCTTAATCTAAAGCAATATTTGCAAACTATACCGATAATACGAATATTTTCCATTAACCTCAGGGTAAAATAAAATTTTGCTGCAAAAAATAAAAGTCTCTCAAGTTTCATTATCACAATTCTTGACAATGGAACGTTTAGCTCGAAAGTGACCAAGCCGGCTCTTAAGAAACGAGTCTCGGGGGCCCTCGGCGTGCGGCGAGGCACGACCCGCGGATATAATGGGATGTGGAGCAGTTGACGTGAATTACACTTTCAAAACTTTAATCACTTCCGTGGAGCTGTTGGGTGAGACTAGAAGTCCTGAATTCTAAATATAATTACGGGTAATATACGTACATATACAACTGTAGCGCTTTTGGTTACACACGTACAGTGAAGCATGAGCGGATCCAGCTTTCTTGTCAGGGGGGGGGGTCATATAATTCTAGTCAAAACACTGGATGTACTCGAATTCAATTACAATTATACATTTAAAAATAATTACTTAAAAGTTTGTGACACCTGTGATTGCTAATATGTGTACTGTTTTATAAAGTGATAAAAAAAACTACGTTTAAAAAAACCGACTTCAACTACTAAAAAGTATTAAATAACTTAAGAAAGATTTGTTTTAATACACCTCTTATGCAAACCTATACCTTTCATATCAATAAAATACAATTATTTATATGTGCTACCTATTGATAGGTTTGAAATCGGTGCCAAGCCAAATGGAATATTAGGTACCTACACTCGCCGCGCGTGACCTTGAGCGGGATAGCTTTGTCTAGAACAGTGTTTTTCAATCTGTGGGTCGCGACCACCTGGGGGCCTTACTCAAGAAGTCGCCATTCTTACAGAGTATAGGTGTTCATAATAAATTTAGATACCAAAATGGAGAAACTCATTAACACAGTCTTCTAAATCACTAACGTTGAGTCTGTCTATCGCCCACGGGGGTCGCCAGAAATTTTTAAACTGAAAAAGTGTCGCATATTCAAAAATATTGAAATAGTAGTAATATACTAGTCTAGAACAATGAAAACGAGGTAGACGGTCGTCTCGAAATAAAGTAAAATTTTGATTCGTTGTAACCTAATTTATATATTATAGATTTCTATAATTTATCTGCTGCACGAAGGTATAGTGTATAAGTTGTTTTTATAATAGTAGGTATTCATTATTACTTAATTCCATTATTAGTTTGTTTTCAAAACATGCTTATAGGATTATTTATGTAGGTTAATCTTTAGCGTAAAAAATTGTTTACAGAAACTAAGCTGTTTATAACATTAAGTTTTATTTTGTTTAGGGCTTGGCACCGACTTCAAACCTATCAATAGGTAGCACATATAAATAATTGTATTTTATTGATATGAAAGGTATAGGTTTGCATAAGAGGTGTATTAAAACAAATCTTTCTTAAGTTATTTAATACTTTTTAGTAGTTGAAGTCGGTTTTTTTAAACGTAGTTTTTTTTATTTTTTACTTTTTAGTGTGAGCTTAACTCAATTTTCGTTAACAACGCTCATAAGAGCAAAACGCCTGCAGTAACTTAATTTTCTCACCCTCCTCCTCACCCCCATCACTTCTTCTGCCTCACTATAGTTCGACGTTAATACTGAACCTGTTAAAAAAGAACTATTGGAAACCTACTCAATTTTGAGAAGTTCTACTGTCTAGGTCCGAAAATATTCATCAGGTCTTCAACAAATTTTTATGGGACCAAATGACAACTATTTCGCATCTAACTAAAGAAGAATAACTAAAAACGGTTCAAAGCTGCCGAAGATATTAAGTTTTTACATTATTTTCATTTTCTCGCCCCCCCTTCTCACCCCCACCCTTTTATCTCTACCTTACTAAAATTTGACTTTAATACTGAACCTGTTACAAAAAGAACCATTGGAAATCTACTCAATTTTGAGGAGTTCTACTGTATTGGTCCGAAGATATTCATCAGGTCTTCACCAATTTTTTATAGAACCAAATGGAAACTATTCCGCATCAAACTAAAGAAGAATCACTAAAATCGGTTCAAAGCTGCCGAAGATATTAAGTATTTACATGCATATCAATGGAAACTTACTCAATTTCGAGGAGTTCTACTCTCCAGGTCCGAAGATATTCATCAGGTCTTCACCACTTTTTTATAAAACCAAATGGCAACTATTCCGCATCAAACTAAAGAAGAATTACTAAAATCGGTTGAAAGCTGCCGAAGATATTAAGTATTTACATGTAAATTGATGGAAACTTACTCAATTTTGAGGAGTTCTACTGTCTAGGTCCGAAGATATTCATCAGACCTTCACCAATATTTTATAGGACCAAATGACAACTATTCCGCATCAAACAAAAGAAAAATCACTAAAATCGGTTCAAAGCTGCCGAAAATATTAAGTATTTACATGCATGTTAATTTTCTCACCCCCTCCACACCCCCACCCCTTTTTCTCTACCTCACTACAATTTGACTTTTATACTGAACCTATTGCGTAAAAACCATCGGAAACCTGCTCAATTTCGAGGAGTTCTACTCTCTAAGTCCGAAGATATTCATCAGGTCTTCACCAAATTTTCATGGGACCAAATGGCAGCTATTTTGCATCCAACTAAAGAAGAATTACGTAAATCGAATCAGTAATCTCAGAGTAATCGGTGAACATACATAAGAAAAAAAAATGTACGAATTGATAACCTCCTCTGAAGTCGGTTAAAAATCAACGATATATTTAAGAAAATCTGCCAATCTGGAGTCAGCCCAGGGGGGGTCATGACCCTAATGACCTTCCCCCTGTATCCTCCCTCGCAGTGAAGATGCACAGGTGCAACTAGTTTGACCCATAGTTCACATATTTTTATCCGAAAGTAGTATACGACTGCCTCGTAGGCTTTAGTTTTACTCCGGTACGGTACTATCATATCACGGGTCGAAAGGTGTGTTTCTGGCATCACCTCTGCCTACACCTAGTGAGAAAAAGGCTTGAGTTTAAATATGTAGGTAATGCAAGGTTTCGTTATGCTTAAACCTATAATTAATTAACTATACTAACTCCCGCACAAGACCATAGGGAGATAGGGGTGACTGAAAACCAGCGCTGATCTAAACTCTAGTTTCGGTCAGCATATGCTGAGTCATTTCCTTTTGTCTTTCAATATTGTTATGTTTGCTTAAATTTGTTGTATTATCTGTAAATTTTAAGGCAATAAACTTTTTTTTATTTATTTTTATTTTATTTATTATATTGTCATTACTACGAGTACTTGAGAAATTAACACAAAGTTTATCGCGTTATTATATTATGGCTAGCTACCTCCGTGATGGTTAGTCGGACATCAGTCGGTGACACTGACATCCGGGCATCGCGATCACGTGAAATTGTGTAAGGCCCCTGAAGGTTTTGATTGATCCTTCATACCCCTCTCTTCGATTTTCATTACCTTTAACTACAATGAGCCCATTGCTGATATTAAGGCTTCCCAATGATTTTCTTAACCGCCTGTTGGAAGCGCTGTGTATCTAACGAATTCAAGCAGCTACATTTTAGCGTCTCAAATTCGGTGCAGAGCAGATAAAATAACTAAAAAATAATTATGTATGCATTTTGCTACTGCTTGTATTGGTTTGGTGATATATAAATACATATTATATTTCTATCTGAACTAATGAAATTGTGACACAAAAATCTATTTTGGTATATTTTTCCGCACAAACCTTTCAACGAGTGAAAATATGTGGATCTTTTATGTACGTATTGACGCGTTTTCGCTTTTTTATTCGACTATATTTAATGATATAGCTTTAAATACACAAATCTGGTTCTAGGTTTCGACGTTACACATATTTTTGTAATATATACAAGTTGGAAAAATATGTCTGAAAAAAAAAGGTAGGAAAAAGTGCGCAAAAAGGTATAATGCATATTTTTTTAGGTATAATGCATGTGTCTTATATTCCCACGATTGTATTAAACTTAATAAACCTGTAGATAAAACCTCTTGGTACTAAATAAAGCAAAGTACACAATGTCGCGTCATCAGATGTTTCTAATTGCATTTACAATGAGATATAAATGAGCGAACGAAACAAAGAGGTCATTGTTAGCAGACGACTCGTCGCTCGCTGTATTAAAACGCGTTTATTAATTAATTATATTTACGTTGCTACAAATTAATCAAATTAAATGAGAAATGGATATTTCGAACGCTCTCGGTTTGCCACTTGAAAATATTAAAATCAAACTCAAAGTTTTGTTTGTTCAGGTAGTCAGATGTTTTCAATTATGTAATAACATTGGTATAAAAGGGAGAAACTAGTTAATCTAAAAGTTCATGTTTTAAATAACAACAAGGATTAACTTGATCAACTGCTTCACTTATAAAAAAATGTGTAATATGAATTGTTTTCCCAGTCAGTGAAATTGTTGCGGTTGGGAGCAAAATTATTAGCAAAATTATGAGCAAGAGCAACATCTGTAATTAAAGGTGGACTATAGATTATTTGGAATTATTAGAAGTGCGTGGTGGCCTGTTGGTAACGGACCAGACGCGGCTGCCTACATGTTCACGGTGGTCGCGGGTTCAAATCCCAGGGCACACCTCTGACTTTTTGGAGTTATGTGTGTATTGATAGTCAATCACCACGCACTTTAACGGTGAAGGAAAACATCGTGAGGAAACCTGCATACCGTAGCGATTTTAAAGAATTTCTACGGTATGTAAGTCCGCCAACCCGCACTAGGCCAGCGTGGTGGACTATATGGCCTAACCACTCTCAATCGATTCTCTCGATTGTAGAGTAGGCCCGTGCCCTGCAGTGGGACGTATATGGGCTGATATAGATAGATAGATAGATAGATAGATAGATAGATAGATAGATTATTTTACATAAAATATAGTAGGAATATCTATTGATCCCGATCTGAAAACCGAACCCACGATCATGATCCGGTATATACCGACACTAAATTATGACCACTGTAAATTTTTATGTCTGATGGGCTTTACTTTGTTTCAAATATATATTGTGAATCTTTGTTCTATATACATATTATGTAAAACGATTAAAACAATGTGTTCCAGCAATATGTACAATAATTAGTTCATAAAACGTTACTATGTACGTCACGATAGGATCGCCCCCTATCACATCAGGGGGCGGAACCATCAAGGCGAAATGTGGGTGTCCTGGTGGTGCCTCTGCCTACCCCTTCTGGGATAAAGGCGTGAGTTTATCTATGTATGTATGTAAAATGTAACTAATATAATCTGATTATTCTCGGCGTAACAAAAATAACCACCTAACTTAGAATTTTTTCATCTGTGACATTCCCTATGTTATCAAAAACCTAACGAATTTCAATCGGTCCTCGTCAATGGATTCTATATCGGCGAATATATGAAAGGATTTTGATGAATCAAGCTCGGTTGAAGTAACATAAAAAGTCTGTAGAGATGTATAAGGATTCAATTTAATTACATTTACGTAAACCTTAACTGGTAGAGACTAAATAAAGGAAAAATGGGTGGGTTGACGAAAAAAAATAACAGCAAATAATTCAATAATAGGAATAAAATCCCACTTGCAACTGTAGAATACTTACATTTTTAGCAGCGCTCTTCTTCATCTGCCTGCCTCCCTTCCACCATGTGACGTGGGCTTCGGGTCTGGACCCTGTGGTCTTGCACTCCACTTCGTAGGTCCTGTCTGCTGATAGCTCGGATCTCTTGTTCAGGATCTGGACGCTGAGTGGCCTTACTGCAACAGACTTCATTGTTATAATTCGTGTTTTAGGTAGAAGTTAATAGAATTTTGGATATCCAACTATCACCCTTGGAATAGTCATCTCAATTTATTATCAGGATGACTTAAGAAATAATTGCTTAAAGAAATAATGTCACGTTTGTGTCTATAATAGACAGAGCTGCTCTGCAAACAAAGTATCTCCTAGCATATCACTCTCATTTCATAAGTTTTTTTCAATAATTTGCTAATTTTCAAGTGACCTTAAAAATATTTAGCATAAAATATCCGTGCAGAACTCATAATCTCCCTCCTAGCATATCACTCTCATTTCATAAGTTTTTTTCAATAATTTGCTAATTTTCAAGTGACCTTAAAAATATTTAGCATAAAATATCCGTGCAGAACTCATAATCTCCCTCCTAGCATATCACTCTCATTTCATAAGTTTTTTTCAATAATTTGCTAATTTTCAAGTGACCTTAAAAATATTTAGCATAAAATATCCGTGCAGAACTCATAATCTCCCTCATTGCCTTTAGTTTGCCAGACCTTATAGCTTTTAAACTCTAATTAGTTCTCCAAAATCTCTAAATAACTTCTCGTGATTGCACAATTTATCCCGAACCGTCGACTCCAAGACTATCTCGTTACATCGACTGAAAGCATAAAGCGGATCTTTACAATCTCCTGTATATTTATTTTCACTTTTTTACATTCTGCCGAGCACACGCGATACGAGATCAGTGAAAGGCTCAAAGACTTGAAAACGTATGTTTTTTTCAACAGATAGACTACACAAAGTTGCAAAAACAAGGTTATTTGTATAAAATTCGAATGTGGGTGAATTGCTTTTGAGGAAATTTAGCAGTCAGTGGGAGTTCGAGGAAAATATTGCGTTTGTAATATTCAGGAAAAAATGATAATATTTGGGTAAGAAAATATACTCAGGGTTACAATAACTTGCGAGCTTGTGAGAAAGCAGATGACGCGTATGTGTCGGGTAACGTCGGTAACACAACAACGACGGTAGAACAAGGAAAATTAGAGACATGCTATTTGCCACTTTATTTATTGTCTGAGTTTCAGCAAGTACTATTGAGCAACGATAAAGTGTAATCATTAACGAATTAATAATAATACATTCACAATTGTTGATGTGTTGCTGACACCAACCTGATTAAGGCGATTAAATAGCAAGAGCCGAATTCTATTATTTACATCTCCCTTCCGGCCTTAGTGGTATACAATCGATACTTTTTTTAAACCCGACATCATTCCACACAATATGTAATATTACAGCGTAATATGTATTTTTTCAGTCAAGTTAAAGAAATACTTAACTCATAACTGAAAAAGTGGCAATCATTAAAATAAATGAATTGCCAAGTGCCACTGAGTACCCTAACTTCTCTTGCGAACGATTAATAACAGCTCTCAACATTAAGATTACCAAGGTAAAATATCGTAGTATTTCTGAGTAGTTTATTTCCATGCCTTCTAAGCCCGCACCAGCTTTTTAATTATTAATCTAGCATTTGCACAGACTTCACTATATTTCCGGTAGAATTCATGAGCGGTTTCAGATAAAATACCGTCTTAGTATTTAGCAGTTCAACTATCTTTACCTGTTCTAAATAAATATGAACCTTAATATGATGTTTTGTATAATATTTCGTTAATTAATAATAAAAACGCTCCACAAGTTCTTACACTGCCAGTAATGACATGTTCAAAAGGAATACTTACGTTAAAATACGTATTATTGTATTTTGTCTTGTAAGAAGGCTCAAACCTCAAGACATTGAGTTCTTGCTACTATATTTGTCAGTAAACCATATTATTAAATTATATTTACTTTGTTGTTCCTTATATCATTATTTTAAATAGCTTTCAGGCTAAAATCATTTGATCCTCTTGTTTGTTACGCATTGATCTGTTGTCTATGATACCAACCTACGAAATCTGCGTGAAATTACCCGTGGGTTATGTTTAATGTGTCCCCGCTACCGCCACTTCAGCTTATTAATCCGCTAAACTAGTCGTGAACTTTGTGTTTTTCGCACCTAATGCAAACAACAGCGATTCAGGTAATAGAATGTTATCAGCAGTATCTATAAAAAAGATCCGTCTTTTCTTTAAGTTCTCTAAGACTGGAAATACAGCAGAGGAAATCCGATGCCACAAGATGGTAGGCGCTAACAAACGAGCATGAAACTCTTCCAAAATTCCAAGTTCGATGAGAGGAATTCAGAAAAAATACTCACAGTTTAAATCCAAGATGACTAGTTTGGTCTCCGGTGGTGCTAGATTAGTGTTGGACGCTTGGCAGACCAGCCTTGCGTTCAGATGCTGTCTGCCCACGTTGGGGAAGGTAAGGGTGTTGCTGGTCACGCCATCAGGTTTCTGCTCGTAGGAGTCGTCTATCACAGTATTCTCTAGGTACCAAGTCACGCGAGGTCGAGGATCACCTAGGGATAAGACGAAATTGTTGTAAAATCTATGTTTAAATAAGTCAATAGTCACAGTTAGGCCTGACTCCACAATTAGATACCGAGTTTTGTATCGTTTATCAGAAACTACTGAGTAATTTTGGGCTTTCAATACCGAGACGCGTACCTAGACAAATATGGGGCCATTTTTACACAGACCAACCCACTACCTCTAGTTCTCTTGTTTGTCTTGGCTCTTAACTAACTACGACACAGACTATCAAAATGTATTATTATTTAGTAAACATAGGCCTACTTCAAAGATTTTGTGAGCGACCTACAACCGTCACCGTCGTCCTTAATCCACCTTTCAGGTTAAATCCATATTTAGCTTAGATTTAATTACAGTCTGTTAAAATTCATTAGAATTTCAGTCATTTTAAATTTAGCTTTGGATTAGCTTCTTTATAGTAAAGTTGTTGACTAAATGGTATTTATTTTATAACTGGCATGGTAATGACAGGGCATTGAAGTGTTTTGACCCTGTGGTCAAAACACTTCGGCTTGGTAAAGCATTAATTAAGTATAGTGACAATCTTCTTGAATCAGTCGGTACAAATGCTAGTGGTAAAACTAGATGCCATGGGTTCGATCCCTGAACCGTGGCCATTATTTAGAGATTAATTATTTTAAAATTGTCACACAATTGAATGCTAGTAAGCATTAAATTGAAATTAAAGAACTCTTATTTCGCTAATATTATCAAATATATAAATAATAGTTTAAAAAACTAAAATACACGGTTTAGTAAAAAACCCAACCAAAAAGTAAAAATAATTGATAATGAGTTTAAGATAAGAAAATGGATTGAAAAACATAATTTTATTTTGTGGTAAAAAGCTAGGGTGCTTGAGGATAAGTTTTTGTTGTAAGAAACCCACGCTTTGTAACAATAACATGAATGAATTTCAGTCCATTTTCTAATCTTAAACTCAGTATCAATTATTTTTATATTTCAGTTGGGTTTTTTACCAACGCGTGTGTTTTAGTTTTTCCAACTATTATTTAATTATTTTACGGCTATCTTTTGAAAAAAGGCAGCTGCGCGCAAATTACTCAATCATTTTTATTTTTTTAACTAAATTTAAGATAATGTCACATACTTTTAAAATTATTGTATTGTCATCGGTCCTTGATAAGTATGTAAAATTTCAAGTCAATCCGACGTTTTGAAGTGCTCTTAAATCGACTTCAAAGATTCCGTAACATACATACATACATACAGGTAATAAAAGCGTGTTAAAATCATCACCTCACATAGCATGAGTTACAATCACCTAAACTGCGGTCCAACAAATTGCGGTATTTCTTCCATAAGATAAAAGCATTTCATTTATCCCAGTGGGTTTGTATGAAACTTTATCGTTTCCACGTTGTTTAATATATGTCCTGCGCACGTTGCAAAAAACCAAATAGCGCTGGCACACTGGGGAAATTCAACTTGTTCAATCCGCTCAGTGGGTAATACTGAAATTATCGGAAATACTATTTCTACTGCAGTTTCCTTCGCTTAACGAAGTTTTTGTAACCATTTAGAACACTGTATTCACTGGATTAACACTGTATTGTTATGCACTTTTCGCCCACGACTCTTCCCACGCTACTTTGGATTATTCTTTTCGATATATACACTTTTTAATTTTTTGCTTCTAACAAACTTCCCCACATTTGCACCAACACTCGTATTTATAAAATTTGCAGGACAGAATTTATGAGTTTAAGTTAAATGTGTCATCTCCACATTTTAATTGTAGTTTGATGATAATGTGTTATTATCATTAAGCTACAACTTACTATATTATCATTATATCGAAACTGTAACACAATATATTTCAAGCTTTTGTACATAATTCTCTGCGCCAATACACAGCAGATTTGTAATGGAATTTTCCTTCACTATGATTTTCTTTACCGTCAAAGCACTAATAACATACGAATACACATAATTTGAAATAGAATTATGTCACCTCCTCCCTACTAATGTATCACTCAATTCAGTATATTTTTCTCTTATTTTGATTAAAATATTCTGTACATCAATCAATCAATGCTCGTCCATAAAAGGGGAAAGAGTTGGGATTACGAGCGACATATCCATCATATTATGTCACATCTTACATCAATATAAAAATAACAAGTCTGCAAAAATATCACGCTTCGAAAACCTTCACGAGCTGAATAATGTATAAAAATATGGTGAGTGTTACCAAGTCTCGTAACAACCTAAATTAGTACCCATATCTAGCCATTAGACACTAGTTCCAACCCTACAAGACACAAGTCTTGTGAAGGTACTGTGAGGGTCTTTGTGTCCCCTCGACGGTTAAGCCCAAAACAAATACTAGTGGATCGCACAAATGGTTGTGTCTGATAGGAGACGACTCTGTGGCGTCTCAAGACAGATTTGTCTGGGAGTTCGAGTCAGGGAGCAAATAAATTCCTATACTACGAGTATATACTCGTACTACCTCGGTGGCGTAGTTGTACTACGGTACGACTAACAAAAACGACGACAAAGCCGAGGTCTCGGGTTCGAGTCCCGGGTCGGGCAAAGTGATATTAGATTTTTCTATTCATTATCAGCCCGGAGTCAGAAATTTGTGCCCGATATGGCGATAGGCTCGCCCCCTATCACATCGTGGGACGGAACATACAAGGCGAAATGTGGGTGTCCTGGAGACGCCTCTGCCTACCCTTTCTGAGATAAATGCGTGAGTTTATGTATGTATGTATGTACTATATTATAGCTTTTGACTTTTCTATTACAGCCCGAATTAAGATGTTTTTAAACTCTATTTTTATCGTGCTATAAAGCTTGAAATCGTTTACCGGCGCCCGTGTTCCTTCGTTACTTTAATCCTACGTATTTTGCGATAGCGTGAAGAATCAATTAAGTAGACCGACAGCATAGTATCAAATAGTAAGAAAATTGGCTGTTCCAAATCAATAATTCATTAAACGCCATTTTACGAAAGCATCTTATAATGCAGTGTTAGTCACTAAAACGTTCGACGATTAATTTCCCTTAGCATTCCACAAAATAATGTCGATCTTATCAAAAATTTCTGACAAATAACTTAAAGAACCATAGATTTTAAGAAGTATAATAACTAAATGTACTCACCTCCATATGTTTCGCAGACCAGTTCAAGAGTGTCTCCCTCGTTGTAGGGCTCGAGGAGACGCGTGTGGCTTTTGGTCTTCGCGTCCATTATACTGGGGCGGTTGGGTGGAGCTGCAAACAAGTTGGTAGTAAAGTGACAGAACTTATTTAGGCATAGGATAGGAAGAATATAGCAGAAAATAGGTGTCCTCTAAAGAATTAGCTTATAATTTGCTGGATGACATTTCCTTACAAAATCACGTGAAATTATTACTAAGTAATGTAACATAAGGCAGATAGAAATGAAAATTTTGAAATATTATTTGCATTTTTTTAAAATATGAAATAGAAAGAATAAGAATTAATTTTGTGCTCCAATACAACTTGATTGTACTACAGCGGTAATTTTAACGGATATTTTACTGTTTGACGACTGAACTGAATGTCGTAAGACGAAATGTTAGTTCATACAATTAGTTAAAATGGTTAATAAAGGCAAAAACAAAAAACGAGAGAAAATAAGAATCGAAATAATATCTTCAGAAGCCAGTTATTCTAACAACTGAAGTACAAACTTGGACAAGTCACTTTTGTTGAAGGCCGGTGACCAAACCACTGCTCGGTCTTTACTTAGCCCGATTGAAACCGATCTTAAGCTATTTACATGATGCTGTTGAAACATCAGCTATTGAAGGAACGTTCTGTATAGGGCACCGGCAAACACGAACTGCCGTTTGAGTGATGAATTCATTGAGTCCGAGGTTAACCGAAGTTCATTTGACTATCAAAGATCTATGAATGCTTGCACTGTTTTGGTTTATTTGTCCATCCGTTGTATGGTTAGGATGCTTACTGCTACCTGCCAGTGATATTACGCCAAACATTTATGTATGGATTAGGATGTAGTAAGTCTGCGAAGGGAAAGGAGCCAATGGCTTATTTATTAGTGACGTGGCTACAGCTACTTAAGGAGTTGGAACATGCTTTGCGCATATTGAATCTTATGTCAAACGTAAAGCGAATATTTTACACAGCTGTATTTCTATTCATAAGATTAAATAAGTATCGGATTCTTTAGTCAAGCAAAAGTAACTGAAATAGCTTTAGCCGCAAAATATTTAGAAAAAGAGCTACACATGCGAGGGAAAACAAAGAAAACAATGGAAAGATGATTTAAAAAAGTGGCAGGTCCATTAAGGCGAGTCGGGCGAACGGGGAAAAGAAAGATTTATAGCTGGAGTCTGTGCCCAGCTGGCGATAGGCTCACTTAGTCTTATGACGGAAATAATTTCAGCAAACAAAGGATGGTAATCGAACCACTTCTGCCTACACCCGCGGGACCATAGGTGTAAGCTTACATATAATGTACATTTCAACATTAATTAAATACATTAAACAACCAAAACATTCGGCTCAACGTGCCCACGGATCCGCATTAAATTAACATTATGAGAATTCGAACAACTTTAATTAATACCACACAAGCACGTATCTCGCGGAAAATTTTAACTATAAATAAAAGTATAAAGAGACAAATGGGGTATTTTATGATTAAATAACGCAACGCAACCACCATTCGCAATTAAATTAAACAATTAAATTAAGCTGGAACACGTGTGACGTGACACGCCGAAAATCACGTCGCCAGTAAGAGGCTAACGAGTTGTAAACTGTTTAATTAGAAGGTGTTTCATGTGGAAATTTCAATTAATCGAGGATCTAAGGTGTGGATATAGGGATAGTATGGTAACTTGTCATTAGCAGATGGTTTACATTATTACTCAATTAACTATAGTGTTATGAATTAGACTAAAGCATGGTAATACATGATTATAATTTATTTGGAAAGTAGAACACACAGAAGTTTAAAGACAGAGTACGAGAGAGATCACGTTTTTTTGTTATGGACTTTTTGGTCTCACAACCTATAACCAAAATATATTATTGTGCTTACAAGAACATATCTCGGTGCGGGAGTATTCTTCTTACTCTACCATCGTCATGATAGAATACAATGATGTGTTTACTCAATTTGTTCCAATAAGAGATCGCATGTAACAAATCTGGTACTGATATTTGAGTGTAACGTGGATTTCCGTATTCTTAAAGTCTAAACATTACTCGTACAAATAAATCTTATTAGTTCTTTGTTATAAATACTAATTTGTTACGCTAATTTCTACTGTGCATTGAATAAAGAGCAATAACTATTGAAACAAATGACAGCAGCACGAATCTTCAAATAAAATGAATTTTATAACTCATAGAATTTCTCTAAAACTGTTCAGTTATTCTAGACCGCAGACAAGCAGTGAACACTAGAATATTTCAACTAAATAATAGTCTAATTCGTGGAAAAGAAATTGTAGACGCGACAAATGCGATTTAATTTTCGTCTGAGCTCTAACTCTTAATTTACTGGTTAGAAAAAGTTTTAGACGCATAAAGACAGTATTATTACTTATATAGAAAATTCTTAGTGAGTGCAAATTGACGTGACAGCTTGCGAATACGATTTAACTTTGATCCATTTGACGACAGGTATTTTTTTACTTAAAATGTTTTTAGGAACAAAATAACTATATTTGCCTTCATACAAAATTTCTAATCTATTAAAACATATTTAGAGTGCTGTATGGCTAAATACATTTTAAATAATATGTTTCATTACTGGACTGGGCTATTTTCAATCCTGGTTAATGGATAAATGGTGTATTTTATCAATTTTGTTGTTCAATATCTATTTGGTGCGGCAAAAGGCTACCTTTGCCAAATAATGTTAATATTTATCTAATCTAATACAAATTTAACCTTTGCAAAAATCTAACATTTTCAATTTTCATTCTATTTTATGGTTACCCGGTATAGAACTATCTCAATCAAAAAGTGTTCCGATCATATTAACTTAAAAATAAAAATAAATACATTTGAGATGGCGGAATGCCTATTTCCCCATTTCTTCTTACCATCCTTTTTCCTTCGAGCTCTCCTCCCGATTTGATAGTCCGGTAACACATACGGGTCAATCTCCAAATCGGGCGTATTCGTGTGATCGCTCTGGTGCTTTTCAGTTATTGATATTTAATAGTAATTATGTATCTCATTAAAAATAATGATGTTCAAATAGCACATTTTTACTATTGGCCTTCAATTTACACATATAGTTATTGAAATATTTAAGTTCAAAAAAATTCGCTACCAGAGTAATCATAATTGGTGCCAGAGTAATCATAAATCAGTGAAACAAATATAAATATATTGAATAAAATATTATTTATTTAGCCGTTTTATTTATTCAGTCTTACAAATAAAAAAAACGAAATATTTTATATAACATAATTGCTAAAATAACAAATTAACTTAAAATTAAAATATCAACTTTTGGCTTAGTTTCATTTATTTGGACTTAATTAAATCACTTCTAGGTTAATGAGACAAAATTAAAAAACCTTTTGAAATCAACCTTCAATACCTACAGGCTTTTGTAGTTATAAAATGACTTAGACACATTAAAATTTAATTTAAAGTATTAAATATTAGTTTTTAAAAAGTATTTAAAGAAAACTAAGGTTTATAAAAAACAAAATTAAATTCTTAAAAATAAACATTTTATAAAAAAAATAACAGTCTTTTCAAGATTATTACAGATTTGTAATAATCACATTTTCCTTAAATATATATTTAGTGGAAAGTAAAGAATTAAATAGAACAACACAAAGTACAATGCAATTCATAATATGATCAGATCAGATTGAAATATTGTTTGCAAATTATAATGATACAAATTTTAACACCAAGTAAAAAAAATACAATTTCTATAAGGCTTAGTTGATCAACAAACTAAGAATATAAGGTTTATTGGAAGCTCAGAAAATTTAAAAGTCATCAGAGTCGGAGTCGGGTAAATATTCTGCTGCAGCAACCTTTGTCAAGGTGTTATCGTTTTGCAACGAAGATAAAACTACCTCGGAAATACTTGGAGTAATTAAATTTTCATAGTCAATAGATGGAACTTCATCCAAAAAACTGTTCGGCAGGTCCGAGTTGTGTAATGATTGTTGACTTTGATTTGCAGTTATAGTCTGTCTATTATTTAGCATTTGTAGGAGCTGAATTTGCTTCTCTTGATTGTAATTTTTTGAAAGCTTAACCAGCGAAGGTCGGCTTGTTTTCCTTGGTGCCCGTGACATGTTTGTCTTTGAGGTGCTTTGGTTCGAATCGCTATTAAGTTAGTAAAAGCCTAAGTGTTGGCCGTGCGGACATTGTACAGCCTCTTGTGAGCAGTTGTCTAAATCACAGCTTAGTCGCCTCATAGCCAAACGTTTTCAGTATTTGCTGGAAAATAGATTTATAACGTACAATTAATGCAAAATATCATCGCTCTGGTCTTTTTGGACAGAGCAATCACAGTCATAGCGATCAGAAAAAGTCACAAAATCATCAATATAGCCGAATTTAAAAGCAGTAGAAAGTTGTGATTACCTCTCATAAAAAACATCATAAAGATCACTTAATTCAAATAAAAAAACATATTCACAAGCTTATTATTTAATTTAAATAGCATGCCATAGCAATCATAAAATTCGAGAACCAAATCCAGAGCAATCATAAACTTACCTTCGTAATGTTGGAGCACGGGAACGTGGCACACAAGTATCCTTCTCGGCGGTTAGGCCACTACTGGCGTTACCCCAAGGGAGGGGAATAGAGTGTCTATAACGCGTAACCAGGAATGAGCGCGATATTTTACCTCAGCGCAGAGCGATGAGATAAAATGCCCGGTCACGATTTTAAGTTCAAATTGTGGCAAAAGTATTGTTCATATAACTAAAAATATTTTATTTTGATGAAGATTAACTATCTGTTATGTAATCTAAATAAGTTGTTTCATATGAACCTTCTCATTAAAAAGTTAAAAAATATTTTTTTTATTCAATCGGGAGTTCGGTCAACCCAGAGCGATCAGGATTTTAGGGTTTAAGATTTTTTTTTAAATATTTATAATAAACTTATTCATAATATTAGCGTTGTACCACGTAGATTAGGCACCGAACTGTATATAAAAAAATATCTTGAAAACGTTTTTCGATTTTAAAAGGGGCTTATTCAGCCCGACACGAAAAAAAATGCCTTTGGAGATCGACCCATACATGGTCCAGCATTGTGGATGTTCATGGGTAGCAGTGATGACTTACCATCAGGTGACAGTTAAATCATTTGCCGGACCAATTGTATTAAAAAAAATTATCGAAACAACACATTTTTTGTGAAACATTTCCATTCCACAAATAGAAATCCGACGAACCAAATTAAAATTACATTTTAAATACTAAATATGTTTAAACCAAACACGAAACCGTATCGACGAACTCCATTAAAAATACATTTTAAATACAAATTACAAAAGAACAATTTAATTCAGTGTTAAAGCATTCTTAACGAATGAAGCAATACTTGAATGCGAATTAATTTCGCTAAGATGCCGCACTGGCCTCTACAAGCCGATGGTTCATTTCTCTTGTATGGTAGAAGGCGCTTTGTTACTTGTGTATTTTATTCTGTTATTCCCAACATTAATTACTCGTTGGCGACTGATTCTGAGAACACTTAATTAAATTTTCCAGTAGCAAATTTTCTTCACTAGACTCGACTCTAATTACAAATATTATGTTTTTTTGGGGAAGGTGTGTGGGATCAAAAGCAGAACAAAAAAATTATAGTCTTTTCAATTCCGCAAAGGTCATTGCGGTTGTTTGAGTGCAAACTACTTGTTTTTGTTTGCCTGCGTGCTCATGTTCAACACCTTATTGCGAATATGAGCAGTCCGCGCATCATATACTGTGGGAGTGTAGTCTTTGGCAGAGTGAGCGTAAAACCATGCTAGATAGTATGCAAATAACATCTGGAGTTGTATACTACACGGACCTTGTGGAGACTAGGAAGAATTTCCGTGCTTTCCGGCGATTTTGCCATACCTATTATTGGAATCAAGTATAACAGCTTACATTATAGGTCCCATTTAAATATTATAATGACTAATCCGTGGTGCTTTACAGCTGGCTTATCTGGCTGTAAACGTCTTTATGCGAGGTTATTTACCTCTTTAGTTCATTGTTTTTGTCACCCGCTTTATTAGGGAGGGAAATGGACAATAATTTATTTCCAACTCCTCCTATTAATTTAACTTTTTTGATTGATTTCGTTGCGGGTTAAAGACAAGTTAGACATTCCCGGAGACGCGCTGGGCTTCAATGTTCAGTGTCATTAAAGTGCGTGCCACTGTTGATCCTGGCTTACAGGAGTTGCAGTGGCGGGTGTGAGGGCGGGACAGTCTCCTACTTGTTTTTGTTTTTGATTATAGTGATAACCTAGAATTAGGCTTCCGGCTTTGCTTTTTTAATCCTGCCATTTTTTACTTTAACGAGGGACCTGCTCATATTATCATCTTATTTACGAAAAACCCCACACTTTAGGCCCAAGCTGTGGCAAGTAAACGGTTATAGATACCGCATGTAGCTGCTACGAAAAAATCACAGTCACGAATTTGATATGTGTACGTTATTTACAAATCTTACAGCGAGATTGAAAAAATATTAACTAAAATCTGTCCTTGCTCAATGTGACAGGGAAGTAATACACACAGAAGAGCAGGAAAAAATTACAAGATCTTTTTTCATGGTATAAAATATTTTTATTAAAACAGGCGTTCCGTTTAAAGCAACGACATTTAATTAAACAATAATTACAATAACATACAAACCAAAAGAAATTTAAATTAACTGTCGCAAATGTCGTATTACATCACTGCTGTGGGAAGTTTTAATATCTAACAGTCGCAGAATTATTCTTTCTCGGAGTAAAAAAATTATTATAGGGAACAAAAACTTTTTGTTCACACTAAAATAATACAATGTGTATGAGTGGGGGTATTGAATACAACTTTAATAGAAGGTCAGACGACTTAGTTTAGAATGTGGGAAGTGGGGGATGCCGCTTACAACATATTACTATGGGAATTATGTTCAGCCGTGAACATGCTGTGGTTGAAAAGAGAGAGAGAGGCTCAGAGGTCAGTAGAAGATCTCGAATTAGTTAGAATCTTTGGAGAATGTAGGCCACATTGTGTAGTGGACAGAAGGAGAAGACAAAGAAATCAATAGAAATACAGACAACCTTAATAAGGCTGCAGGCAGTCTTCAATAGGTCGCTACGTAAATGTTTACGGTAGACTTGTTCAGCCGTGGTCTAACTGTGACCAAAAAGAGAGAATGATTGAGTGAAACAGAGAGAGAGCAAAGAATCAGATAATACACCAGCTTTACAGAGCAGAAGCTGTTTATTTTGAAATTATGGAATTGCAACTTACTTCAGGTTGACATCTTGAGAAATATCTCGCCGTTTTCTTTCTGGCAACTGAATTCCTACACGTGGGTCTCTTCAAACACAACATAAATGAGTAATTCTCGTCAGCTGCAATCACTACATCGGCTATAATATTGTCCAATTTGTTCAATATTTTCTGCTGCTGCTGGTTTCACGTCATTAAGTACGTGCCAATGGAAGTATGATGATTAACCGAGGGAGAATACCTCGTCTCTTACAGCTCGTTGGACCGATGTGGTAACTTTATAATATTTGCACATTCACCAAGGATAGATATTATCATAATCATTTATTCTGCATTTTTAAAGAATCCTTCCTTTACAAACTATTGTTGAAAATCGTGACTCCCGGGGTATTGAACTTAACTTCGATATTCAGTTTGATTTAGTGCTACGAGGACAAAGATGCTGATATTTTTTCATCTAAGCCAAGATTTTTAAACCAAAGATTTGGAAAATAAAGAAGCGGGCCACTTGGTTATTACGGATTAATTACGGCGATGACTGTTTTCCCTAAGAGTCCGTAACATTTGAACATTGAAAATTCATTACCTTTGATAGCAGTAACCCTCTTTATAGACGAAAACAGAAAGGTGTTGTAGTGGCAACAATTATTGGCCTTCAAAACAATCACTTCAACCAGACGAAACGTCACAACAAAACTTTTTGTTCAAATCTCTTTTCTATGAGACACTTGTACCCCAGTCAAACTAGGAAATTATACATACGAAACAAATACTCTACTACTACTCTATCACTAAGGCCTTCGTTTACCACCCTCATGTAAAGCGTCAAGTAGGCTAGTGATCAGTTAAAATCACCAGTAAAATTACGTGTTAATTTCATAACGCTCCAGTAACACTAATCCTATGATTACAATAATCAGCACCTTAATGACCACATCGTCTGCCAATTAGCGTTTTTACTTCATGGTTAAAATCTCAACCTCCTTTCTTATTTTTTAAGAAAAACATCGTTGTCACTTCAGTGGAAAGCATGGCGGCAGATTTCTTATTAAAACGTCTGAAAACGTTTAATTAGAAATGGTGAACGAGGCCCTTAGTCAATAAAACACTGGTCAAATAAAAAATAGACTAAAAACCTCAAGCTGAAAAGACCCACAAGGTTCTTAACATTAGTTACAAGTATACAGGGTGTTTGTGAAGTTGTACCACGTCCGGGCCACACTTCCGCACCCGTCAATAGAGTCTTTTCAGGTCGTTTATTGGCCGTCACTTCGTTTGATTATACCTGTGTACACACAGACTAGTATTTCGCCTGAAATCGCGGCCGTCCACCTCTTGGTCACAAAAGCTGGAAAGCAATCGAAACGTCGGGACGTTAAAAATGTAAAATCAAACCAAATCTGCTATAAAATCCGTAAAAATTAGTTTTATTTCTATACCGCACATTTGTTAGACAATTAATTTAATTTACGACGAGGTAATGGTAGTTTTTTGATTTATGTTGAACTTAATCGGTGCTTGAAGTAAGAATATTCAAGTAGGTACAAAGTAATAACGTAACATTTTTTAGGCTAATTTCTGAGCCCTAATTGCTTTTAGTATATCCCAGTACGTCCATTGATTTATTTATTTATATATTTTTTGGTCTAAAACTATTATTACATAAAATGCATTTAGTTAATAACATGATAAAGAATAAACATAGTACTTTATAGAATGTATGAGTATGAGTAAATGCATCCATTGATATAATTTATATTAAATACTATTAGCCAAAAAACAAAATTTGAAACCAAACATTTGAAAAGATACGTTAAGTATAAAAATATATATGATTTTAAGCAAGTACATAGAATGAACGATATTATGCTCATTGACTTATATCTAGATTTAAAACAAACGACAATATTGACAAATCAGAATGAAACATATAAAGAATACTTAATTATTATCATATTGAAATTAAAACAATACCCATAATCAACCCGCAAAAAATACTCAACGTAATCCAAAAACAGATCCAATTCCCGCCCACAATAGACTCCCGTATGTATCACCTGCTTAGTTGTCACTAGAGAGTTGCTCACAAAGACTCGTTCTGTACATCTGCCAAAACTTTTTCCATTACAA
The DNA here is from genome assembly GCA_949752805.1 of Deilephila elpenor. Taxonomy (NCBI): domain Eukaryota; kingdom Metazoa; phylum Arthropoda; class Insecta; order Lepidoptera; family Sphingidae; genus Deilephila; species Deilephila elpenor. Next base: position 601,523 of record OX457113.1, on the reverse strand, counting down.
TTCAGACTCGAAAACTGGTTATAAATTAACAACCGGGATAAAAACGAGTGACGTTTGAAAATTTTTAACTACCTTCCGCTTTTTCTTCACTTTCTGATTTATTGTTTTGGTAAACAAATTAGGAGAAAGTTTATTTGGATATTAAAATAAAAACCACAAATCTTAAATAAAATGCGAAGGAATAAGGATTAGTTTTATTTTGGTTTCAGATATTATTTTAATTTTAGTTGGCTCCGAAGTACTCATAGCATATCGTTAAAGATGAACCACACCACTAGTGGCCCACTGATTAACATGTGTATGTACATCTTTTAAAAAGTCTACAGCGACCTGTAAGAGGCAGCGTGCATCCAAAAATTTCAAACCATCTTTGCTAGGATGTATGTCTGAATACTCCTTGACTATTTTCAAAATATTTGTAGGTACATACATACATAAACACACGCCTTTATCCCAGAAGGAGTAGGCCGCCGAGGCGCCACTAGGACACCCACATTTCGCCTTGTATGTTCCGTCCCATGATGTGATAGGGGGCGAGCCTATCGCCATATCGGGCACAAATTCCTGACTTGCTTTGTAATCGCATGGTAGTACAACTACGCCACCGAGGCAGTGGTATGTATAAATTACTTTACTAAACATAAATATCCGACTCAACATGAAAGCGACAGCTTTATTGTCGCGTTTCGTTTGGTAAGTGAGATTGCCGTATGCCCAATACCCCATCCATTCCCATCTTTTTTTCTTTCCCGTTTCACTCCTGATTTGATGGGCCGGGAACACATCATGATCCAAGCGCTGTGAATGTTCATGGGTTCACTTCTAGATGACTTGTTATTTTTTAACGCAATAAAAAAAAGGAAATAAATGCTACAGACATGAGATAGTGGCACTACAATCTTCGAGCCAACCTTCTTATATTTTATATTATAAAATCTATGATAAAAATTTAGAGCATTGAATATAAAAGAAAAGACTAATCAAAAGCGCATGTACCTCCTCAGCTAATATTAACGAACCATTTTTCCAAACTTCGAACATGAACCAATCAGCGTCCTATAGAAAGGCTACGAAAACGTATTCGCCCCCGGAAATTATACTATAAGCGAATTATTGAAAATTTAAAGATCAGATTTTGGTGCTCACTAATGGAACACAAAAGGTTTACTGTCCATTTTCTTTGGCGAATAAAAGAAAAGCGTGTTCCGGTATTTGATTGGATTCCGTTATATTTTCTTATCAACTGGCTTTTATATACTTTCAAAGAGACCGTTTATTAAGTGTTTTTGTAAGGAGGAATCGAGGAAACATTTTCTCATGAATTTCGAAATCTTAATGAAATCAGTATTGGTAGTTACGCGCCAAATTAAATGTTATTTACAAGTAAGTTGAATATTAATTTACTGTAGCTTCAAGTTAAATTTAGGATTTTCCTGTCGCATTTTGCATTTACGTGGGTGGAGAGATATTTATATTTTATTAAGATTGCCTTACTTGAAACCGTAAGTGTGGAGACATCGTGATAATTTCAAAATATTTTTTATAACTTACGAGGATTTTTCGAATATTTAATCCGGCTAAATGAAGCTGGGCATCAACAGCTATTCCTATCTTAACATTATTCAATACTCTTAAAATGTGATGAATTTAATTGTTTTTTCATACATTACCACTGATGTTATTTGTTGTGCAATCTAAATACAAAGATAGCTAGAGAAGATCATATTTTGTCGGTCGACAGAGTTAGATCGGCCTGTTCGAATCGGAATTTCCGCGGGATGACCTCGAAACGCGACATTCGTACGTTCTTTTAGGAACTATTCCTTATTTGTTTTCCATCCTTAATTAGCTAGTCTGGTGTTTTTAGTCTATAGTAACCACTATCAGCAATGAGCACCTTCAGCGTACTAGTATCAACATTGATATACAGGCGTAGCCCAATGTAGTTATAAACCCGCAAATTGCTAATGCGCTTGGCTGCTATGATGGTGACGTCAAAATGACGTAGCTTCAGACTAGCAACGTTAAGCTGGGTCTACGCTAGAGCGCTAGAGGAGCCGGGCACGAGCGGACCACCATCCGTACGTAGCCATCAATCCCTACCATGTCTGAATTGTTCGAATTATGCCATTGTTGTTAAGTTTTGATATTACTTGTTATTGTTACCATATTTATATATAAAATGATAGAAAAATACTTAATTAATTTAATAAAATAATGTTTAAATGCATGTACTTATGAATCGCTAACTTATTTATTTATTTATTAATCCTTTATTGCACAAAAAGAAACATTTACAGTAAATAAATGGCATAATAATAGTACAAGAGGCGGCCTTATCACACTAGGCAATTTCTTACAGGCAACCTTTGGATGGATATGTAAAAAGGAAAATGAGAGGGCAGTCTAAGGTGTTTATTAAAAAAATATATAGTTTATATAAAAATATAGTATATAATAATTTGAGTTTGTATTTTAATATAGGTAAATGAGAAAAAAAAAACATTTATATGATACCTATACTTAGCCTTACCTTTAATGACAAAGAGCGGCTGACGTCACATGAACGTTAATATGACAAAGTCCCTGCGCATTACCAATTTGCGGGGCTTATACGTATCTATCATAAAAAAGAACGGGAAAGCTTTTGTGTAGTGGGAGACAATTTACAGAGAAAAAAATAAATAAAATGTAACAAAAGGGGTCATTATTCACTGTTTACAGAGCCAGTACAATAATATTCACATCACGATCGATACTGGAGATTAAGACCCATTCCAATTGGACCGGAGTGTTTTATTAATGGAATTAAAACGGCACAGTCATTCGCATTGTCTGTTCACGCAATTATCGCGATGCGAAGTGATGACTGGAGAAAAATTAAGCAAATTAATAACTATTGAAATTACTCCTCAGTTAATCCATTAATATCTGTCTGGAGATATTTATGATTTGGTCATTTTTCGTGTCAGAGGCAAACAAAGGACTCAAAGACGAGCAGAAAATTAGTTTTTTATGAGATAATATTTTTGGAATGAGAGAAATATGTTTGAGTAAAAATTGTGTCGTCATTTGTCTATTCGCGTTTATGGGATGAGAACTATGATGTATTATTTTATTCTGAGAACATGATATTGTTGAATGTAATTTCGGATTAGAAAATCTCATAAAAAAAATTCACGGGACTGCAATATACCCATAGCTATCAGTGGCGTGCCTAGGGTTTTGGAGTAGGGCAAGCCCAATATTATTTTAAGTTTAATACATATTTATTTAGAAGAAAAAAAGACTAAGAACGACGAAATCGAATTTACGGCGCGGCGGCAGACCTACCACACAATCTATACAATATTAGGATTAGGTAATACAAATATCTATTAGCTTGTGGTCATGCAACCGTAATTTTTTACTGCACTAACTACTGAGCACTTTTAATACCCCGCATTACACTAGCACAACGATAGCTACTATGGTCCCGTGTTTGACTTCGCAGCTAACAAAAATTGCGGACAGAAATTGTTATAAATACATTAAGGTTAAGTTTTTACAAGTAATTTTAATTACAAGTAATAGCATGCCTTTTGAAAGAACCACAATATCATTGAAATCATTAGAATTAATCCAAACATTCTAATACACAAGTGTCTCTTGAAAAACATATGAAACACGGCTGTTTAATAACCTATATAAAGGGGAGCATGTAGAAATCGAATTACGTCGTTTAGTAAACTGAACCGATAAAATGCCTCTTGAGATTTATCAAGAATTTAAGAAATGCACAAACTCGGCGTAGTTTTCGCGCCAGTTTCAATATAATTGAATTAAATTACCTTTATAACGGCAATGAACACTTTCACCATCACACTAAAACCATCACAGGAAACAATACAAATCATTTTCGTATCAAAAAGTTTAAATAACATTAAAACACGAATAATTAACCTACAACCGAACTAATTGCACAATATCAAAATACTTATGAAGTTAGAAGTAATTCGTACAGTATTGCTAGTAAACGGAAAAATAAACATTACAACATGCAATTATAATTTATGAAATAATATAAAAACCTCATTATTTGTATTACAAAAATAATTAAATAATTTTAAAAAAGAACCAACATGATTTAATAACAATAAATATAATTTAGTTAACAAATAATGTTACACATGACGACCTCCAAACGTACGATGTTCACTCAAATCAATTCTGTGGTCAAAAGCTGGGCTTTTGGTTTAGTACATTATTGCTATATATCAATATCTGTAGCTATACATTCGTAGTGCCAGAGTGTAGCATTTCACCCGTAAGTGTAAAAGAGATAGCATGCGTTGCCAAAAGCCTCGTAAAAGCACACGGGAGAGAAAAAGGCAGATATATGTTTTGTGCGTACCGTCTTTTAAAAAATGCGTGGAGCTACGTTCTACGTGAGAGGTAAAATTATTGAATGAATTTATTACAAGCGTAGCACAGCGCGGGCGGCGCTTCGGCTCGCCGTCGCAGGCGCTTCATTGAAGAGCGCCATGCCGCGACGGAACGCGGTAAATTCAAAAATGGTAGATGTTTCGTAATTACTGTTTTGTATTGAATGTAATGGTTTCGTTCAGAATTTAGTATATACGTATTAAGTAGGGCAAGCCGGGCTTTTGGGCTTGTATGGAAGTACCGCCACTAATAGCTATATATTATCTGCCCTCTGTGATAAATAATAAATAAATACACCCAACAGTCACATATAGTAGGTACATAGTCCTGACCCCACACTAAGATCGAGTCTTGAGTCGTGGGTATCAGGAACTACAAGAGAATTTTCAGTCTCACAAACACCCAAACCCGAGACAAATACCTGTGGATCACACAAATATTTGTTTTGGTGCGGAGATCGAATCCGCGTTCTTTCGGTTTACAGCCGGCGTCAAACCAACTGCGCCACGGAGGCTTGGATGGATGGCAAAAGAAATCGGTGAATTGTGTAAATGAAGTGGTAGGCACCTCTGTCAACACTTTTGGAGATGCAAGCATAAGCTTAGGTATAATTTGTTGGATAATATTGTTTTAAAGGACAGCTAGACAGACAGCATCTGGACCGCAATAAACGAAAACAGGCTGTGAAACGTGATTTTTTGTCAGTAATATTGGCGTCTTGAAATCTGAGAGAAAATTTGCTTTCCAGATACGTTGACATTATGTGTAACTTTTTTTATCTCATTAAGATTGTACGTAAAAAAAAATATCTGCTCCTGTTTTAATTTTGATTTTTAATTTTATTTCGATAGTTCATAAATAAGTTATTTCGTAATTATTTCCTGTTGTTGTGTACTATTGCATGTTGTAATCTCCTATTGAAGAAGCACAATGTTTAAAATGCAACAGTATATTAGCAAAGATTAAACGAATATGTTTATTTAAAACATGTTTTGTCAGTAATATAACACACCTCTTTGTAATTTTTACCGCCTGATTAAAGATAATTTTATATGTTTACAATTTAGATATTACCAAAAACTCGTTATAATTTTCCAATTCAAAAGTTATTACATATAAAATGAATGATCCAGATTAATAATTTTAGGCGCTTGATAAAACATAATTTCAAAATGACAGTTCTATCTGACAAGTCAAATTGATGACCAAACTTGTAAGTGAAGGGTCAGACATCGCTAAGACGACTTGACGTATCGGGTCGTATTCCTCACACGTCGCAGCTAAGCTCATAAAACATAACAAAATAAGGCGAAAAAATGGATAAGTGTGAATTGGACTCGCCCAGCCAGAACTCCGTACTCATACCATTAGAAACTGTCTAGTCCACACACCTCTCCTTGCAACTCCTGTGAGCCAGAATTTAATTTTATGACGTAGCGAAACAATAAAAAAAATAACGAAAGAACAAATCGGATAGAAATACACTTTTTTTTAAAACATTTTTTTTTCCACATTTTTATTCGTATTTTTATTCATAATTATACTAAGATACCTTGCTTTTTGCCAATTTAAATGATTCTCTTATGAAGGATCTGTTTTTCTTTCTTATGAACCTACGGAACCCTAAAAGCGAAAACTCGCACGAGCGGTATTTACACAATAAATCATCAATTTTGAACTGTAACGTGTACATTTTTATATTTCGGCGTCGGCCTGCGGTTGCTAAATGGATTGCCCGGGTAAGGTCACCCGGTCGAACCTAGGACGCCACGTTTGACAATCGTAAATTTCTCGAACATAAAGATAAATAGTAATGAATAGAAAAAAACTATCATATGGTATTATCAGAAATAACCTACAATATAAATTCAATTGATACGGCTACAGAAATAGAAAAGCGAAGTAATATTATAGTAAGTAGTAATGCCAATCTTTTCACTCTGGAGTCTTATATGGAAAGAAACTTGTTTTATGTTTCATTATAGTTTCATTTTTCTAAGCACCTTCAAACGATTATTTTAGACAAATTGCAACAATATATAGGCGTAAACACACTTAACGTAATATTGGCCAACTTTTGAGTAAATTTCACCTGTGTGCGACGCAACGTTGCAAAATAATTACTATTAATGTGAAGGAGGATGTAATATCTCGATCATTTGTAAATTACTAGCTATTTCCTTAGTCTTAAGTAGGGATGGGCCGACCAAAGTAGCACCACTGGCTCAGAAAACTGAAATTGTGTTACGATTTTGCTGTCGTGTTTTGAACGTTGAGTAAGATTACCGGAGGCCCAGTACTCTCGCCTCGTCCTTTTTCCTTCTTTTTCTTTATTGCGACTTATATATTACATGAGTGGGTAAGACGTGGTATACGTAATTTTAACCCTTCGATGACCATCGTCGTAGAATAAGTATTAAGAATTACATCAGGCGATATACAAAAAATATTTGGTTTTGCTGATATCAAATAAAAACTGTACTTAGACATTGTTATCTTTTTATTAGTTCTTGTATAGATTCCCTCAATTCTTTAAAGTAGCCCCATATTTTATAATTATTATTTTTAAGTATATTATGTATTTTGTTATATTATGTGTATTGTATATAATGTATATTGTTAAATGAAATAAAATATATACAACACTAGAAAATGATGAGATGTTCTTGAAATGTAAAACACCACTTTATTTTAATTCATATTTATTTTGCTTATTGGCGTAGCGAAAAGAAGAATAAAAAAGTCTTATAGCTAGAGTAAAACCAATAAAGTGGTCATCTGACGCTCTTGTAGGCAGCACAGTTTAGTTATATATTTTGACAACATATGAGAGAAAAATATAATTCATGTACAAAAATAACACTTTAGTTTCTAAATTAAACAAAACATAAAATTATACAAACCAATTCAGACGTTGAAGGAAAATAGACAAACAAAGTATAGACTTTACACAAAATATTATAAAATAAACCAATTTTTTATATATTATTAGTATGAGTACACACATAAAAAAGTTACATTCAAACGAAATTTTAAAAAAAGTATTTTTATTAATAAACAATTTTTGTTTCCAATAATAACCAGAAAGGGTGAAATAAATCATAAAATACTGCGTATGTGAATTAACAAAAGCTTTCATAAAATAATATAATCAAATGCAGGTAACAAAAAAAAATATTTTCTATAAAATATGTAAATTTTTACAACAGCCTTCTCGTTACCGACAAAAAAGTGACTGCATATTGGCGAAAACGACTAACTTCTCGCCGACCGACAAACTTATGCCTGGCTGGTCGAGTCAGATTATGGTTAACCCAAAATATGTCACAATTTGATGGGTTCTCCACCACCTCTTTGAAATCAATTAGCTCTAACTACTCTTACTTGAAATACTCACTAATGACAGTAAAGTTGACCCTCAAGTTTCTAGTAGGCGAGTTCTTGAAGTCGACCCTGCAGCGATAGACTCCAGTGTCCGTGGACAGTACTCCATCCACGAAGAGAACCGCTGGTACGGCAGCCGCTCTGAAGTAGGCCCGGGAACCGAACCCGGTGGGAGACGACCACAGCTTCGGCTGTGAGGCTAGCCGGCCGCGGACGTCGTAGCTAAAAACAAAATTGACCCTTAGTAAGGTTTCCTGAATCGATGAGACTGGAAAATAATATAGTGAAATATGTTAGGAACTCTGAAATTGGTAATATAATACATTGTCTATCTACCTCTATGGGTTACAGGTGTAATTATACCTAAGAGTCAAAGATATAGTCCAGACCACAATAAGACACTAACTCGACTTCTGTGGATATCAGAAACTTCATGAATGACTAGTCTCGCAACACCCAAACTTGCATTTCGATATTAGATTTTGTTTAAATATTTGAGGGCCATATAAATCTTTGTCTAGGTGGTGGTATCGAACTTACGGTACCTCTTACACAGCCGCCTCCTAACCCATTACGCCACGGAGGCTTTCAATGTATGAATAAAGGTTGAATTTTTTGCTGTAGATACATTCTCACAGCCCAACTGTCATTTCAATATATCGCATCTGACATCTCATAGGCTTTAACGTTATAAACTTAAAACAATCACTTCGTCTTATCTCTGCGCCTACCAATGATATTCTTATAAAAAATGCCTACGTAATTAACTTTTGTATACAGAATATTTATAAAATGTTAACAAAAATTCATACACATCGGCATGAGAGTAAAATAAAAAGGGGTGATTAAATTGGTTATTGGAAAAAAACATCCGAATAAGCGACACTGACGCTAAAATGTAACTGTAAGCGCTTCTGTTTCTGTTGTACAACTGTAGGCTTCAACGACAGAACATTTGGTTTTACAGAGAATTCCAAAGAATAACGCGGATTGTATGAATACTATCGAAATGGCTTATTTGTTACTCTCGACGTAAAAAAATATAAATATAATTTTATTTATTTTATTCAATTTTTCCAGAAATACCTCGCAATAACCCTATTTTTTTGGAATAAAATGATGCTTACGTTGGTTTTTGGTATTAAAGCTATCTTATTAAAAATATCGATGCAAGAAAATTAAGCTCTGGGTACAAGTAAGAGGATTATATTTGTATTTTCTTTCTCTCTTCAGTCACAGGAAGTCTACAGCTGAACATAGGCTTTATATAACGTGTTAACGTTCAACAGGTTTCTTTATTCTGGCGCGGTAAAGTCACCACACTGACATCTACAAGTGTAATGAGATCAAAGTAGAGTATAGACCGGTGATAATTAAAATATAATAAATATTGGTTTCTTATATTTACGCGAATGTTACACATTTTTACATTTGTCATGTTGTTACGAAATGTAAATATTAAACCAAATCGCGATAAAATCCGTAACAAATAGTTTTATTTCAATAATAAATATTATTAAAACGTACCTATAAAGAGGTTCTCCGTCGGTTTCTTTAAACCACAGCACCATTGAAACGTGGTCGTCTACTGCGAGCGGCTGGATGTCGCAGGGAAGAGACGCTTTCTTGCCCAGCACGCCTTGTGCTTGCGCTGTTGGTACTGAAACAATACGAATATTTAAATATTTGACTTGGAGCAAATGTTTGTGAAATGTAAAAAAATATTGGTGTGGGAATTGAGCCTACGGAGTCATGTTTCATAGCCGGTTTCCTTACCAACTGCGCCACGGAGGCTATCAAGCGTAAACAGGCAGTAGTGGTGACCTGTTGCTAACGGATCGAACACGGTGATCAGGGGTTCGAATCCTAGCACTTCTCTGACTTTTCCGAATTATGACTGTGTATATTGATACCTTTACACAATAATGGTGAAAAAATACATCGAAAGGAATGTTGCATGCTATCTTTACAATAATTTATAACGTACAATAATTCTGCGTTATGGTCTATGGTCTGTCGTAGTTTCTAATATCAACGACACAAAACTTCATGTCTCACTGTAGCATCAGGACCCTACATAACGATTAAATTTAGTTTCAATTTCTATTAACCAATAGTGACAAGCAGAGTGAACGACCGTGGTCACGATGCTTGACGGCGCCCGCGCTCGCACGGTGTAGAGTGACGCTCTCGCCTCTCACCACGCCGCGTTACAAGGGTCGAGTTACTGACTCTGATTGGCTCTCAAGTGCTTTGAGTTCTATATTTAAAAAACAGCCTGTTGATTGGCCGAATTTGATTTGAAAAATGCTGATATTCCATTTTTTAATAATTTTGTGGTTTTGTATGTAGTATGTTCTTTAATCAATATGCGCGAAAAAATTAAAGCATTTAAAAGCATTGACAGCATTTAAAGCATTGAATGGCAGCATTTTTCAAAAAAAATACTGGTGTTCTATTTTTAAGAGTGTTATTGTGGTTTTGTAAGTAAATAATAGATTTGTGTTTTATAGTGAGTGCCAAATTGAACCCGAGTGTACGCGAAAAAAATATATTGAATGTTGGAAAATGGCTCCATAAAATATTTTCTGGGAAGGGAAGGAAGAGATTTAAAGTCGATTTTAACGCTTTAGACATGTTTTAGAAGGAAATAAGAGCGCGATGGAGCAACAAGAAATAGCAAGAAATAGACTATTTCCAACAGTGCAACACACTCGAACACAAAATAAAGAAAAACGCTTCTATAAAAATCACATTATAACTAACTTCCATTTATCAATCACCATAAATGCTTTAATGTTAAAAATAGAAGTCTCGCTGCAGCCAGTATGTAATTAAGCTAACTCGATTAGGGTATTTTCACATTAAACCGACATGCACTAACAATATTGATTTTTAACACGCTTTTATTAGCTTAAAAAAGTGCGTGGTGGCCTGTTGGTAAACCGACCAGACGCGGCTGCCTACATGTTCACGGTGGTCGTGGGTTCGAATCCCAGGGCACACCTCTGACTTTTCGGAGTTATGTGTGTATTGATAGTCAATCACCACGCACTTTAACGGTGAAGGAAAACATCGTGAGGAAACCTGCATACCGTGGCGATTTTAAAGAATTTCTACGGTATGTAAGTCCGCTAACCCGCACTAGGCCAGCGTGGTGGACTATATGGCCTAACCACTCTCAATCGATTCTCTCGATTGTAGAGTAGGCCCGTGCCCTGCAGTGGGACGTATATGGGCTGATATAGATATAGATAGATATAGATTTTATTAGCTTCGCCTGTATGTATGTACATAATGTGTATGTTACGGAATTTTTGAAGTCCATTATCGAGCAATTCAAAACATTGAATTTACCTGAAATTATCAAAAACCGATGACAAAGTAATAATTTAAAAAGTGTGTAACATTATCTTAACGAGAACGTTCAGATTTTTTAAAATTAAAGTGTGTAATTTTTACGCAGCTGCTTCCTTTAATAAAATAGCCGTAGATGGACGTTTTTTAGTAAAAAAAAAATGTGTGTGTGTATTAGTGTACACACGTAAGAAGTGAAACTTCTTTATGACATCATTTTTCGAAAAATGATCTACTATTTACAAATTTACAAAATTGGTAAAATAAAGCTAAATTAAATAAAGTTTAAGTTTAGGAGGGGGGAAATTTTTGAGGGAATTTGGGATTTCTATCGGGGCCAATTTGTAGCCCTCACCGAGACGGTTCCGAGGATACCAAGCTCGGTGGGTCCACGACCTTTATTGGCCGAGATAGGTTTAGGGGGGGTGAGGTAAAATTTTTAGGTGGGGGTAGGGGGGGTTAGATTTCGTGGGGGGGCTATTGGGCACCTTAAAATATTTTTGGGTGGGGAAAGTTGTGGAGGGGGAATTCGGGAATTCTGTTGGGGCAGGATTGTAGGCCTCACCGAGCCGGTTCTAATGAACCCAGGGTCGATGGGTCTACGATGGATATTGGCGGAGATAGGAATAGGGGGGGTGAGGTAAAAATTTTAGGTGGGGGTAGGGGCGGGGGGGGAGGTTAGGTTTCGTGGGGAGGCTATTGGGCACCTTAAAATATTTTTGGGTGGGGAAAGTTGTGGAGGGGGAATTCGGGAATTCTGTTGGGGCAGGATTGTAGCCCTCACCGAGCCGGTTCCAATGAACCCAAGGTCGGTGGGTCTACGATGGATAATGCCGGAGATATGAGTAGGGGGGGTGAGGTAAAATTTTTAGGGTGGGGGTAAGCGGGGGGGAGGTTTCGTGGGGAGGCTATTGGGCACTGTTTTGGATTTAGGGTGGGGGAAGGCCAGAGGGGGGGTAAGGATCAAATTACAAAAAAGTGGGTGGGACTTAAAATTTTGGGTGGGGCTTGGAAACGGTTGGGGGTGTGGCTTACTGAAGTGGGTACTAATTTACTAAATAAAAAAAGATGGCGCGTAACGGAAGAATGTGACGCGTAACGAAAAATTTTTTCCAACCCCGATAAAGAAGTTTCACTTCAAAAAAGTAGTTTCAAAAACACACTGTATTTAAAGACCTAACTTAAAAATAAACATAAATAAAATTAGAACTTTTTAGTTGGGTCTTTTACTACAGCGTGTTTTTCAGTTGTTTAAACTATTATTTATTATTCATTACACCTTATTACTCCCGCGTTTTTACTCTTCCTCTTTTTCAGAGGTAATAAACCCATCAGGACAACCGATGCTAAGCCTAAAAGTCGTTCATTGTAGGTATATAAATCCATTGATATTGAGATAGAGTTAATTATTTACTAAATTATAATGACATATAGCTAAATCCACATATTAAACAGGGTGCATCGGCCTGAGCCACAATACAATATCTGAAGTTAGGAAATATATTTAATGGATGCAGTTTATGTTGTTACCCGTTGTCGAAAGCAAATTATTTTGTCGTCTCTATTCAATGACGCCTGGGACAAAAGGTTAATAAACGTGGCAAAGCGTTTGAATGCGCTTTTGTTTCAGTTATTGAATACAAGCTTCTAGTTGCAACATTGCTCGCCTGATTTAGGATAAACTTATTACTGAGCTATATTTCCTTTGATTAGAAAAGGACATTGGGTTTCCCGTAATTTTACTCATCAAATGAAGTGGGCCAAAACGCGACTATTTTATGTCGGTTGTATATGATGCAGCGTATCACAACAGTCAGATCACAGATTTATAAGTATATCTGTTGCATACTCCCTATGAAGCCTTCATTGCGTGGAAGCGTGAAAGTAAACAAGAATCTGCTAGTTTTCGCATTACACTATGATTAGAATAACATAAAAAGAAATTTTGAAATGTTAATTTCGAATGACGGTTACTGGATGCAGGCCACTTTTAATAGAATGCTGTAAAAATCTTGGCAAGGATTTAATGTGGCTGAAAAAGCAACATTAAATAACAATAATTCAGGAAAAACGCAATGTAATTTAAATCTATATCGGCCCATATACGTCCCACTGCAGGGCACGGACCTACTCTACAATCGAAAGAATCGATTGAGAGTGGTTAGGCCATATAGTCCAACACGCTGGCCTAGTGCGGGTTAGCGAACTTACATACCGTAGAAATTCTTTAAAATCGCTACGGTACGCAGGTTTCCTCACGATATTTTCCTTCACCGTTAAAGTGCGTGGTGATTGACTGTCAATACACATTAAAATTTAAATAGAAGATAATAATTTAAAATTTATTAATAAACTGAAGCCCTCAACTAGTGCTTAAAGCCCAATAATTAAACCTCGAACATAAGTTACACAAAGGCCGGTTCGACGAAGCGCTGTGATGCAATAATCACATCAGTGCGCACAAATCATTGTTTCCTAGATATATTCAATATATTAAAGGCGGAGTGATGTTTGAATCTGGACTGCACTCTGCGCTGATTTTCATTCAAAATGACAGCACCGTAATGGGTACGTAATGACTGTATGTATTGGACGCGACCAGGGTTATCCGAGAATTTATATCACTACGGATACTGGATTAATGTTTATGTTACCTGCCTATGGACCGACGAGGACCAGGATATTTTGAAAATAAACTTCTATTAATGGGTGTTTTGGTGGACTTGTCGTATCTTGTTACGTGTACAGTAATGGATCAATACGACCAGGGCTGTCTTGTTTATTTGTCTGATTAATCGGCGCGAAGAAATAACTTTTTCGTTACTTTCGTTGAGTGATATTGCTAAGTATATTATAGGTTGTAGATAAGTTAATGGTCCAGGCAAGTCCCGTTTGCCACGCCGACATAATTTCGGCGACCGTATTGCCGTGAAATCTATATAGAGTATCAACTCTATATAGATTTCATTGGCATTTCTACCGCAATATCCGAATATACAAATGGATAATACGGATCTGTACTACTATTTAGTTAAGTATCACACTCAATCTTCGAGCTACTCATAAACAATAGTAGATTTCCTGGAATCGTTCAAGGTTTAAAATCAATCGAGATGGAAAGCCCGAGCGCTGTTAAGGTTCTGGCACATAAAACATGTCTCTGACCACGCTGGGTCTTGTAATTCTATCTAAAATGTATAGTCAGACCGTTTGTCTTGGGTTTTGCTCTACTTACTGAAATATTGATATTAAATGTGCTCCTTCCAGTTTCTGTGAAATAGCCTGGGTCATAGGAAAGATGTAATCAATTCTTTCAATAATATACGTATATTGGCAGCATTGTATATTATTTTTTGTTGTTGGACGTATGCCTTTTTTATGATTAAGAGCGGGTACTATCTCAATCTGCCAGGCTAACCTAGTTCTGAAAAGTCTCAATTGAAATTGATTTATTCAAGAAAACTCTGTGGTAAAGATATTTTTATTCTATCTAGACTCGAATGTTCGATTTCGTTTTAATTTCTATCTGGGTTAAACGATTTTACCACAATGTGGGATTTTGTCTAGACATAACAAATAATGCTAGAATATTCAAACGATATCACTTAATACATTAAACATAAGACTATAGAGTTTTATTTATTACATACATACATACATAAGTCCGCGCCTTTATCCCCGAAGAGGTAGGCAGAGGCTCCACCAGAACACCCACATTTCGCCTTGCATGTTCCGTCCCGCGATGTGATAGGGGGCGAGCCTATCGCCATATCGTTCACAAATTCCTGACTCCGGGCTGACAATGAATAGAAAAATCCAATATCACTTTGCCCCAATTGGGACTCGACCCCGAGACCTCCGCTTTGTAACCGTACCGTAATACAACTACGATACCGAGGCAGTCAATTTTATTTATTTATTATTTACATTTCATACATATATATGCACCACTGCACTTCTATTTTATTTTCTATTTTTGTAAACATTAAAAGCTAGCACCAAAAAATGTTCTAGTACTTTTTTATTTGTCCTTGAGTGATACCATCAACTCCGATACTAAAAACTAGCAATAAACCGAACATCAACAAGGCAAAAACAGTTGCCTTTGATACCATCGACATAATGGAAATAAAACGCGATGAATCCCCGCCAGATAAACAATGCTTTATTTACTTTATTATCTTTGCAATGATTTCTTTTAGTGGCCATAAAGGATCTTGTGGTTTCGTTTGACCTCACTGTAACCTCACAGTAAGTTACGAGAGTCTTCGGAATCTAGATTGTGAAATCTGAGAAATGCCTTTGAATCTCAGCAATAAATGTGAACTATGATAATAAATTCAAAAGTCACCTAATCATGACCCTAAGTTATTTGGGCAGACTAGATTTAGCTTTTAAATTTTGCTTGAGAATTTTGTGTTGGAATTACGCCTACAGCTATTGAATCGTCTAATAACATAAGTATCTTATATAACACATACACATATTTTCAAATCATTTCTTGGAATCGCCTTTCACAAAACGTATCCATAGCAGAAACATCTTCGACAAAAAGTTTCAACAATTCTAAACCTCCTGTAAAACATCTAATTAACTAAACATCTCTCTAAACGAGGCCATAAAATGTTCTACCATTAAATTACTCAACAAATTTCACCAACATTCTTGCATCCAAAATGACGTCACAATGCCCAGGAAAATTACTTGCCTTAACCACGTGCCGTATAGCGCATACCTGTAACGCAACCACTCTATTACCTCGTTCCTAAACGCTATAGTAGTTAATTTATCGACTAATCGGCTTATATAATCGATGAAGCTGGCACATCCCTAGCGGCTGTGCGGTGGAGGCCGCTAACATTGTTACATTAAATCGAAATCTTACTTCTATTACTTTGGTCAAATATTGTAAATCGAGTTATAGAGACTTTGAAATAATCATTTTTACATTGGGTTTGATTGTGCGGGAAATATCATTTTAGGGTCACCATTTTAAAGTTCGAAATGGAATAAACACTTTGTCTAATTGTTAGACAGTAAAAACGAAAAGGTATAATTCACTAAGTTAATTGCGGTCTTGAGAAAGACAATACAAATGAATCTTTTGTACAGGCTTACTTAATTTAGCTGATTACTTAGTGTAGTCCAGAAAAATACATATATAGATCACGAGAAATTAAATTATATTTTAGTCAACCCAAGTACACAAGCTTTCAAAACTAGGTAGTAGTTAAATTGGCTGATCTTTGTGGGGTTACTATAGCCGGAATTATTTCTACCATTCAAAGATTTGCATATTATGATTATTAAACCTACCACCAGTTATATTTTCATTCTTTGTTGGGTCTACAATAAATCATCAGAACATAAAAATGAAACAGAAAAAAAAATACGTGATTTTCCAAAATAGACACAACATACACAAAGAGTAAATACAATGGCTAAGTAAAATAATTTAACATTTTAAAGTTTAAATTTTAAAGTTTTAATAATCAATAATTAAAAGTGTAACCAAAGTCACAATTATTAAACCTTAATAAAATGTTATAAACCAAAAAGACCCAACAATAACATGTAATTTAAAATTCAATTTGTAAAAGTCTCGACTGCATTCACTTAAAAAGGCAATGCTTTTACTGACGACCCATGTAAGACAAGCAATAAAACCGAGCCTAGACAGGCTAGGTTGAGCAAACCCGTTGAATAATCAAAGTCCGGCCGATCAATACATCCCACAACACAATTAATTAGTCACGGGACCGCTAAACTTTACTAAACAAGTGTACCGAGCACCGACTCACGTACGTCTACAGCTCGTGATACATACAGACCTTCGACCTTCGAGACCGGTGAACTTACAGTAGTTTAAATGCAATTTACTTTAAAAATTGACTCTCCGCTTGATTCTGCGGATGTCGCTTCATTGGTTTACTGGCAGGATATTAGTCCCGAGATTTTTTATAAATCCGGTAAGCGAGCAATCAGGTCAATGGTAAAAGATCACTGTCGCCCATGAACATCCACAACGCTTGGATTATAGAAGTGTTACTGACCCATCACATCGTGAGGGGAGTGTGAAGAAAAAAGTATGAGAAGAGGAGAAGGGTATTGAGCATCTGGCACTAATCCGGCGTTACAAATCCCAAGTGCTGCAACAATTTTGTTAGATTCGTTTTTGGTAAAAAATCTTATTGTTAATGAATGCAATTTCTGCTCGCTTGGCCGATATATTGGTTTTCTACCACACGCTGATAGATGATATGCGACCGACTTATAAACATACGCTGCAGAAATCTATCTCAATTGACCTTGGCAAACACCAACAGGGGGTGCACAGATATTGCTAAATACTTTGGCTTTTCAATCTACTAATTTGCCTTCTCATTGTCTTGAAAAGCAAAATTAGCGGTATGTTTATCTGAATATTCTTTCGCGGTATTACTTTCCGTTCTTCTGTATCAATTGTTTCATACAATGGCTGGAAAACTAGCTAAGTGACCGAGCATGCTGTAAGACATGTTCAACCAAACTACATCAATGGATAGATAGCTTAACCATCTTGAACAGGTGAATTAGTCTTTGCTATACACACATAGTCGATACACACGGGCTTCCAAGTTCAAAAGATGTTTAAATGTGTCTTATGATAATAAGTTTGCTAGACATTTAATTATACAGATGTTGTAGTTTCTAAACGAGATCATTTTACTTCCACAATCTTTAAAACAGTGAGGTTTTTTTTCCACTATGAAAACTAAATATCGCTACTTTTTTTAAAAGTCACTGCTGGACTGCCAGTTCTATTAGAATAAAAAAAATAATTTAAGAATATTAATAAAAATAATAGGTATAATTATACACGGAGGCTATAATATGAGAGTAAGAACTATGCAGTAAGCCACATTATTTAAAAGATTTCATAAAAAGGAGAGGCCTTGCCCAGCAGTGGGACACATTATAGGCGACAAAAAAATTACAATAAATGTAAATACTCTTATGTGAATTAAATTATAACGCGATAAAATGCACATGCAACGTATTGCTGTTAAATATCTTTCTGTTACATGAAATATGCTTAAAATGTAACGCAAATGTTTTAATTAACACAATGTACAGAATTTTAAGAACCAGAGCAAGCATTCTCTTAAACATGAGCTTGCACTTATCCTTAATTTATTTGAGTTTTAGATAAAACATTTCATAAAAGTTTTTGACTGCCTCGGTGGTGTACTACGGTACGATTACAAAGCAGAGGTCTCGGGTTCGAATCCCGGGTCCAGCAAAGTGATATTAGATATTTCTATTCATTATCAGCCAGGAGTCAGGAATTTGTGTCCAATTTGGCGATAGGCTCGTCCCCTGTCACATCATGGGAGGGAACATACAAGGCGACATGTGGGTGCCCTGGTGGCGCCTCTGCCTACCCCTTCAGGGAAAAAGGCGTGAGTTTATGTATGTATGTAAATCTAATACCCAAACGGAAGTTCGAGTGTTGTACGTGAGTATAAGTATGTATACATGTGTAAAAGTTTTTCATTTCGTTTGAGTACAAAATATGAAAATGGTAACTCAAACAAATAAACAAGACTCTTATCGCCCAGATAACACAAAGTAATATATTTACATGTCTTTTCTATAGTATAAAACTAAAGGTATTTCTTAATTCCACAGTAACTAGATCCGAAACAAACGTGAATTGAACGCCCTGAACATTTGTGTCGGTGCATCGGTTGAACCGGCGCGGCGTTGTCTCCTTTCTAAATGAACACATCATCGTCTGCTACGTTGGAGCAGTATATGTATAAAAAATCGTTAAGTTGTACCGAATTAATCATCTTTGTTAAGAATTTTATATCGGATACCCCTTTTATCGCCCAGCGCTTTCAAATCTAAGAGTATTCTTGACGATTACTAAGAAATTCATAATTGCTCTGTACCGTTCAGCTTTTAATGAGAAAATTAATAAAACTTCTACTCATTCAATATAAAATACATTTAATTAAAACTGCATGGTTTTTAATTACGTTAACAAGCTGTTCAATTAATTTTTAAGCCCTTCTGCAATTTGTATACGGATAAAACTTCACTGAATTCTGGCAATGAAAGCAATCAAGCAAGGATTGCTTGACGAGTTAATTTTACAGATAGCCTCGGGCAGTATACGAAATCCTCAGGCAACACAATTGTCGGATTGATGTGTAATGCAACTAAAACCGATTATCTAAAACAAAGGGAGACAATTACTAATTTTGACTCAAAGAGGAATTATTAACCCACCAAAACCCTTTGACAATACGCCAGATTGTATTGACAAATTATTGGCTTTTCGGTAAATTACAGGGATATTTGTAATGAGCTGATATTGAAGCTGTAGTTAATACTGACGTCAGAGATGGGAATACTGGTAGTGCATTGTTTCAATCCGATTCGGGATTAACTAACAGTAAATGCCAAACAGACAGGCGCAGCCACGACAGAAATACACTTTCGTTTTACAAAACACACTGGTGCATTTACAAAACGTGTTCCGTGTGAACTTCTTGTTACGGATTCCCCCTTTTTTCCGGCTTGTTTTTGATTTTTTAACTTTTTGTATTTATACAAGACTATATGGCCTAACCACTCTCAATCTTACTTTCGATTAGAGTAGGCCCGTGCCCTGCAGTGGGACGTATGTGGACTGGTACAATACAATACAATTTACACAAGAGTAAAAACAAAAAGTTTCTTAGTACATTGTACGTACATTATCTTACCTTAAATATTTTACAAGCGCATTTGCTACTGGGTATCTGGGGTTTAGATCCACCAATTTTAGTAAACTACCGGACACTCCAGTATCACAAGAAATATTCTCGGAACACCAAAGAGCTGGTAGGATATTTATGTTCGCCCAGATAACGAACACCGGGAACAACGATGAAATACCCGTCATATTAACTAACGCAAGCTTATAGCGTTTCTTGTTCAACCTATATGTTCCGTCCCACGATGTGATAGGGGACGAGCAATCTATGTCTATCTAAATAACCATCTCTAACAAGTGGAGTGTCTATTTCGCTTGTACTTTACTTGTTATTCATATTAGTAACTCTATCCCTTACAAAAAAAATCTAATGTTCTGGAGTAACCTCACATCCTGCCTGCACCCACGTCATAATAGGAGTAGAATCTTTAATGTGTTTAACCAATTGAACCAATTGAGCCAATTGAACTTGTGGACTAAGTGTTCATATTTTAAGTCAAGTGCTTTATGCCGAGATTATGACTTTACGACACTTAGGTCACAGCTTCGATTGCATGTAAATTTTGACAATCAATCAAGGTTGTCGGCAATACAGGAAGGATTGACGTAAAAACGAAAAGCCAGTTTTCTATCTCGCGTAGTAGTTTTATCTAGATGAAAGTTACCCTGTGTTATTTTCTATACCTCTAACTACTTGTTTACAAAATTTAATTATATTATTTTAAGCAGGTAAGGTGTGAAAGTGTGACAAATAAACAAGATAATTTATATTATAAATAATGAGTATTTTAAGGAAAACGTGCTTTCAGGGAAATGTAAATAATGTGACGTTATATTGAAGGTTCTGTGAAGGTACGGGTCCATACGAATAATAAATAACAAAGGCCAATAATAATGTATTAGTAAACACGGCCATAAACATATGGCGTGTTTAGAAACGAGTAATCATAAATTACCCAGGGGCAAGTACTTCATTCAACAACAGATTGTCTTCAGGAATAATATCGCCATTTGTATTTTGTTCTTTTGTTTATATTACAGGTGTAAATAATAAATTAAGTTTCCTTAAAATTTACATTTATGTAAAATATGGGGAGTTTGTATATTATATTTTTTCTATTTTTGTAGTATGAAAGGAAAGACACAATATGTTTTAAAACATATATTGTGTTTTTAATGTATATTTCGTGTCCAGTCTATATCCATGAAATACTATGGCATACCGAATTTTATTAAAAGTCATCATATTTTTCATACGATCTTCCGAAAAGTTTGACTTCTAGTGTCTCCAAATAAAGGAATGCATTTTCTAAATCAACGACGCACACGACATAATGCCCTATCTACGAATCGATCCTAGGACCTTACGCTTTACTGCTTATGTATGTCGCCATTAGACCAACGTCGCAATTTCGTATCTAACATAGTAAAACCTTTTTTTCATTTCATTTTATCTAGAAAGACAGTAAGCTTTTTCTTTATTCCTTCGATAAATCAATCCCTTTGTCTTGGCGTCTTTGTGATTAAATTTTCTGCATTAAGAATATGGGTTTTATCTTCAAATTCTTGGTATACCTGTGTTAAAACACGTTTTGTGGTCGAGGTTATTTATATTATAGTAGAAAACTTTAAATACTTAATGTGATGCAGCCAATGAATGATGATGTTTACAATTTATTTCTTTTTCTTACACTCTAAATTTGATGATGTTAGGACATTTGTTTTCACCCAGAAACCTTATTTTAATGGTCGAACCTGTAGCAGCACTAAGTGCGGTCATCCCTATATTGTTTTTACACGGAGCTGGCAAATTAATCAAGCCGTTCACTAGAACGACTGCCTGACTGCCTCGGTGGCGTAGTTGTATTACGGTACGGTTACAAAGCTGAGGTCTCGGGTTCGAGTCCCGGGTCGGGCAAAGTGATATTGGATTTTTTTATTAATTATCAGCCCGGAGTCAGGAATTTGTGCCCGATATGGCGATAGACTCGCCCCCTATCACATCATGGGACGTAACATACAAGGCGAAATGTGGGTGTCCTGGTGGCGCCTCTGCCTACCCCTTCGGGGATAAAAGGCGTGAGTTTTATGTATGTATGTTCACTAGAAAGTGTGTGATAACCGCTGCGCCGCTCATAAATATTTTCAACTATAACTTAAATCGTAAATGTTCTGGATACTCAACATGACAAAGAAAATAGATTAAAGGAGGAAATAAGTATTGTAGTTCCAGCAATCTCGGGATAGCAAGTATTCAACATGTCCCCCATACAAATATAATGAATAAGGAAGCATATTACACGACTAAGAGGTGCTTTAAAAGGGTTCGCTCGTATCGTACGTACACGAGATATGAGCGCTGATAAAATTACTTCACAGAATACTTGGCCAGAGCGAAATGTCGATAAAGTTACGTAGAATGTTCCGGTTTGTGATTATGAAGGCCTATATCATGGGGTCCTCGGTTAGAAATAGTATACTTAACACAAATCTCTGAAGAAAGCGCTTATGCTCCGGTAAACCATTTACTACGATTTCATAATGGTCAGTTTTAATAATTTTTATTTACGTATCTACTATGGACTAGATGGTGTTTGATTTCCTTTATTTTATTTTATATTTATTTCGTTATTTTTAATCAATAATAATTCTTCGACATGTTCCCGGTCTTCGATGATGAGTAGGTACCTTTCTCTATTAGTAGCGTCGTTTCTTTTCAAGAAATGATATAATTGAAATAAAACTAATTTAGCGGATTCGGAAGAATGTCTCGAACCAGGTAAAAATGCCCCCAGGTACGACACACATAAACAAGGCTAAACATTATAAGTACAAATTGAAGTATAAGGAGTGACGTTTCATTAAACGTAACGCGCAGTGCGGAACGCAATCACGGCGTATAATAACGAACAACGACTTTGCAATGTTATTACATTGTCTATCTATTCACACCAATATTGAAAGGGACATTTTCCGGGTAAATTATATTTTTATTATGTTACTTTTTGTTAAATATTGCGTTGAATGCCATTCTTCTGATGGTAAGTGTTAAGACCGCTCATGGACAGTAGTAAACCAAACAACACCACGAATTACAAAGCATTGCTTGGCATTCCACGGCGCTCGCCATTCTGAGGCATAAGAGGTGACGTCTCATTATGTCCAGAACTTACTCCGGCTACAATGTCCTTCAAAGCGGAACATAACAATGCATTTACACTGCTGTTTGTCGGGAGTAATAGACATTGCGGTGGTACCTACCCAGGCGGTCTCTCACATATGAGAGACCTACAAGTAAATTAATGTTGAATCAGTTTCATTATCTTAAATATTTTACCTACTTACTAAATAAACTTAACATCAAGCCGTCATTATCGATCTATTTTGTTGTTACTTTACCAAAATGTAGTCATAAACTATAAAAACTTTCCTAAACTGCTCCAAGTGCCCTTAATAAGTTGCATTAACATTTTTTTTAGTTCGAACGCTAAATGCGCCGGGCAAGTTGTCCGAGAGAGCTGTAAAAGCCACCAGCGGCAAACAGCAGTTGCTATTATGAAAAAAGTCATTAAAATGTAGTAGTAAAAATGCAGAATTATTATTTTAATGCGCTATTTTGATTGAGAGGTTTTTTGCTTTCGTTTTCTGATATATATTCACTTACGTTAATGCATTCTCTTTTTAGTAATGATAAATAAAACTGTAGAACAATTTACTAAGTAAATTTGCAAGAAAATGATCGATGCAACCTGTTTCCGACCGTTCGCTGAGGGAACCCTTTGTCGCCGGCTATTTTCAATATCAATAATGGTACCGACCAAAAAATACCTACTATCATTGATACCACTACCGATAAAAATAATAATTATGTAATACAAAAATTATAAACATATTTAATACGAATAATAAATAAATACACCCAACAATCACATACATGGTCCTGACCCCACATTAAGATCAATTAAGTCTTGTATCGCAGGTATCAGAAACTACGAGAGACTTATCGGTCTCACAAACACCCAGACCCGAGACAAATATTTGTGGGCCTCACAAACATTTGTCTCGGTGCGGGGATCGAACCCACGGCCTCTGATTTTACAGCCGGCGTCTAAGCAACTGCGCCACGGAGGCTGTCTAAATATACGAATCCTTTAATAAAACTGCTTAAGATTGTGAGAAGCAAAAACTACTAGATATTTTTCTGTCCTACAACTCCCAGATCCATAAAAAAACGTCTCTTTAAAATGCCATACATTTAAAATTATGATCTTAAGGCACAGAAACCCGACTGCTGAAATAAGGTTATCCTTATGAATTTCCATAGCGGCCTCTTTGAAGCCTACATGTAGTTATAATAAAAATGTGATTATGTACCTTAGAAATTTTATTTAATCCCTTTCTAGTGAGTACGTTTCAGTGGGCGAGCTCCCGGCCACCCTTAGCTTTAGGTCAGTGAACTTTACTGTACTAAGTATGTCGACTATCAAAATAAAGTAACAAAAAAATAGTTCCGTGTGTTATTTATACTACATTTTCTTGTTCAGTTTTGTAAACGAATTCCTTATGTATTGTTTTGTATCAGCCCATATACGTCCCAATGCTGGGCACGAACCTACTCTACAATCGAGAGAATCGATTGAGAGTGGTTAGGCTATATAGTCCATCACGCTGGCCTAGTGCGGGTTGGCGGATTTACATACCGTAGAAATTCTTTAAAATCGCTACGGTATGCAGATTTCCTCACAATGTTTTCCTTCACCGTTAAAGTGCGTGGTGATTGACAATCAATACACACTTATCTCCGAAATGTCAGAGGTGAGCCCTGGGATTGAACCCGCGACCACCGTGAACATGTAGGCAGCCGTGTCTAGTCCGTTACCACCAGGCCACTACGCACTGTTCCTTATGAATAACATACATTTACGTTAAATACACAAAATTATTACATGGTATGTATAAGGACATATATAATAATGAATTATCAGTTTATTATTCATTTATTTTTTATTGCATAAAGAGGAAATCGTGGTAATAAAACATATCATAAATAAAAATGTACAAATGGCGGTCTTATCGCTCCAGACAATTTCATTCAGGCATAAATAAGGAGAAAATAAGTTGTATATGTATATAGAAGTGTTAAATTCAGTATGTTTTTAGATTAAGACTGCGAATGCGAATCCGTATAAATAGTTTTATTTCAACCTTTTTATTTTTAAAGACGCAATGGTACGTAACGGTTTAAATTACAATTTTCGCAAAAACTAAGGATTTACCACCTAAAA
Organism: Deilephila elpenor; assembly: GCA_949752805.1. Lineage (NCBI taxonomy): Eukaryota > Metazoa > Arthropoda > Insecta > Lepidoptera > Sphingidae > Deilephila > Deilephila elpenor. Next base: position 576,326 of record OX457113.1, on the reverse strand, counting down.
ACGATGTTTTTTTTAAAAATGGCAAGTTTTTTGCGAATTTTTTAGTTGCATTGTGTCTCTATCCGCTAAAACTACCACGCGGCTTCGTTTTCGTTCGCGGTATTGATATACCCGGTTATCCGACACATAGATCGTTATAATCCGCCAATCGATATTCTATTTAACACCAATTCAACACTATCATAAAGATTTGTTGTGAATTTATGGAAAACAATCTTTGTACTTTATTAAAAATAACATTGTATATTCGGGAACGTGTCTACTATCAATAATTTTGGATTGTATTTATTTATACAGGGTATATCAAGACCGCGACCGAAAACGAAGCCAGGTGGTAGTATTAGTGACTTCAGACACAATGCAAGTAAAAATTTCGCAAAAATAATCGACAACTTTTTTTTTGTAATTTTTTACTTATTATAATTTTTTACTAATTCGTATTTGGGTGATATATACATAGCTTTCCTAAAATAAAGATGTAAACCTCTTTATTTTTAAACACGCAATGTTACATAAGGGCTTCAATTAGTATTTTCGCAAAAACTAGGTATTTACCACCCAAACACGATGATTTTTAAAAAAATCTAAAAAACTATGTCACTTTTTTGGAGAAATTTTTGCTTCGTGTTTGTAACCACTAAAACTACCACCTGGCTTCGTTTTCGGTCGCGGTCTTGAGATACTCTGTATATTTAAGCTTTATTGTACACCAATGACAATTAAAAAAATCACAATAAAGGGAACAAAGTACAAGTGGCGGTCTTATCAATCAAGGTGATCTCTGCCAGACAACCAATGGATGGATAGGAGAACACGAGAAATATGGGGCAGGATCTTCAATAAAATATTCTTAGAAACCAGATCAGAAGTGACTTAAAAAAAGAAATACACAATTTTCTTACAAACTAATGAATTAATTAAATTTTCACAAAAATATTTGATTAAGAATTACGCCTTCAAAACTATTATTTTTTTGACAAACAATTCAAGTGATCCAGACAAGACCGATAAGTACAACAAACAATCCACAAGACAATATACGAACCGACGGCAACGTTACCGAACCGACCGAGCGACGGAGCAATAATGAATCGTTCCGATACACTACACCGGCTTATAAAGGGTTTTCCCCCTCCACAGACATTGTTTCCTCTAACACGGCCTTTCCTGACAGGAGTCCGTCCCCGGGCTCCATATCTTCATCGCCGTTAACAATCCCGTTCTGTTTCCAAGATTGGTACAGAAGGTAAGGAATCCTCTTTGTTCGCAGCAAAGGCGTTCGATTCTGCGTTCCTCTGCACTCCAGAAGGTCCTGGCTGTGACTCGACGTCGTCCATGAGTTGGTTCGCCTCAGGAGCCTGGTCGACGTCAGGACCAGACTCATCCCTTTCATCATCTGTATCTGTATCAAAAAAAAAAAAAAAAAAAAAAAAAAAAAAAAAAAAAAAAAAAAAAAAAAAAAAAAAAAAACACGAGAGGATCCACTTCATAAGTTCGTTCCTTAGTCATAGTTATCGGGAATGGTCACATAATAATGTCCTATGCACAGTAGGTGTAAAACATCCAAATACATGAACCAACCACCCGGGGCGGGACTTGTCGGAAGATCGCCCCCACGACTCGTCAGAGACCTACGAGTACTTACGTGAGGCATGGCTTTGCGTGTGTGTATCGGTTCACATATAAGCATGCATTAAACCAGTACAGACAATGTCTGCCGACAGGCATGCCTAACGCTACACGAATCGCCACCCACGTGACTTTCCGGCAGCCCTGCTCCAGGACAACTTGACAGATCAAGTTTCCGAGCACACTAGGATAGCGTGTCCGATGCGCTCCAGGACAATCGCTCATCTCAGCTCAGCTCAATTTGTTCGTAACTCACAGTTAGTACCACGATTTAAGAGGGCTTCTTAAAACAACATGTAGCGGGAAAACAAAGAAGCGACATAATTGAGAACTCACCATTAAAGAAAGCTAGGCACACTTCAGGAGTCCACTCTCCTTGCCACGGAATCATGTATTCCGCGGCCGCCTGAGTCGATTTTCCATACGAGCCAGCCAAAAGCTTTAGTTCGTAGCGACCCTGTGGTAGTATCTTTGCAACACGATAAGGTCCACGCATACATGAGTCCAGCTTCCCGGTCGACTGCGCCTGTTTGCGAACAAAAACTAAGGAATCTAACTCAAAAGTACGAGGTGGTTTCCGCCTCTCGTTAACCTGGGCATCCTGACGTTCTTGATTAGCACGGAGACGCTCGGATGCTTTCTGACGGCTCATCGCACGAAGTGCTTCTCGGTTGGGGCTCGACCCTTCAATTGCTACGTCGCGTACTAAGCTGCGGATGAGTGGTGTGGCAGCTTCAACGCCTATGAGCAGGTTCAATGCCGAGTGCTGAGTCGTCTTGTGCTTCGTGATGTTCAGGATCAACTGCAGCTTCCACATAATAGCCGGCCATCTTTGCTGCCGGTGATTGCACTCGATGCGAACCATGTTGAGCACGGTGCGGCAATAACGTTCCACCTGCCCGTTGGATTGGTGCATCTCCGGTGTTATAAGGTGAATGTCGCACCCCAGGTTCTCGATCCAGCTCTGGAATTCGGTGCTTTGGAACATACGGCCCCGGTCGGCAACAACTAATTTAGGGGTTCCAAACAACGATATCATGTTCGTGAAATGTCTCTTAAGTTCGTCTGCGTCTTGTCGGCACATTGGATATAGTAAACAATATTTTGAAAAAGCATCTACAGCTATTAATACATGACGGTACCCATCGGCTTCAGGCAGGGGACCTAATGTATCCAAGTGGACAGTTTCAAACGGTATGTCTGATTTTTCCCACGAATGAATGGGCTGTAAAGGAGCGCGAGGGACTTTTTTGTGGGAGAGGCATATTAAGCAATGTGAAATGTATTTCTGTGTGAAAGCTCTTAAACCCGGAAACCAAAAGTGTTTCGAAATTAAATCGAGAGTTTTATCAACTCTGTGGTGATTATGTTCGTCGTGAAAAATGCGCAGAAGGCTAAGTCTATGACCTTTAGGGACAAAGCAGCAGAGTCTAGGATTTCCATACGTAGGTTTAGTCTTGACATAGAGGATATCGTTTTTGACAATATAACGACCCGAATCCAACTGCCCATTTGCCAACCTCTGGATAAGAGCCTGAGTTTCCTCATCGGAAGCCTGAGCAATCCGCGCCCAGTTCAGTGGCTTCTGAACCGTGCACACATTGACCGGGTTCCGGCTAAGATAGTCAGCATGAGACAGGAGGCTGCCCTTCCTATAGTCCAGGCCGAAATCGAAATCCTGTAAATATACCCACCACCGGGCCACCCTAGGCAATAGATCTTTCTTACGCTGGGTGAGCTTCAACGCGTTACAGTCGGTAACTACGGTAAAACGCAAACCAACGAGGTAATGTCGGAAATATTTCAGGGCCTTCACTACCGCGAGTGTCTCAAGCTCGTACGAGTGGTATCTACTCTCGGCCCCCTGAGTCAATCTACTAAAGTAAGATACCACTCGCCTGCGACCACCCTCGTGAAGTTGTATTAAAACGGCCCCGTAACCGATGGAACTTGCATCTGTGTGAATTTCTATTGGCAACGAGGGGTCATAGATTGCGAGTACCGGCTCATTTGTTAAACAATCGATGATGTACTGACGAGCAGCCCGTTGCTCCGCGCCCCAATGAAAATTTACTCCCTTTTTAGTAAGTGCCGCGATACAAGAAGCTTTTTGAGCAAATCCAGCTATATACCTCCTAAAATAGCTAGCTAAGCCCATGAACTGTCGTACCTGCTTAACGTTTTTAGGTTCGGCTGAGTCAATTAAAGCCCGAACTTTCTGATGACTCGGCCTAACCTGACCTTCGCTAATCGTTCGGCCCAAATACTCAATACTGGTGGCCAGAAATGAGCACTTCTTTAAATTGATGGAAAAACCGGCCGTTGTCAACGTATCAAGCACTTTACGCAGCAGTTCCAGACCCTGGACGATGCTCTTACTCATGATCAAAATATCATCAATGTAGACAAGGGTGTCTCCAGAATCTATGAATTCGCGAAGGGTCTTTGTGATGATACGTTGATAAACCACTGGAGCATTCGCCAAACCGTATGGCATCTTTAGATATTGATAGTGACCCTCCGGTGTGACAAAACCAGTGAGCGGAACTGACTCAGGATTCAACGGAATCTGATGGAAACCCGTTGCCATATCAAGGCTAGTGAAATATTTATTGTGACCCAAACGGTCCAAACAATCGTCTATACGTGGCAACGGGAACCTATCTTTAATGGTAACCTCATTAAGCTTACGGTAGTCCACGCACATTCTGTCTGACCCGTCCTTCTTTTTAACCAACAGGATCGGGCTTGCATAGTCGGACTCTGACTCTTCTATAATTCGTTTATCAAGCAAGTCTCTAATTATGTCGCGGACGCGAATAGTTTCGGCTTGTGAGAGTTGATATGGTCGGTAATACACGGGTGTGTTGGTGTAGAGTTTGATTGACATACACCCCGTGTTGACAGTCGAAGTAGCGGTCCCAGAAATAAAACTCCGAGAAAACTCGTTAATAATACCAAGCAAGTTGTCTAACTCATCCCCCGCCAGAGGTGTGTTGATTTGAATTGGGACGTCTGATTGTATGTTCATTACCGTTCCTGACTTGTCAGTTTTTCTTGTGAGTATCTGACGATCTTTGGTTCGAAGATATTTGACGCCCTCCCTATTTAGAACATCCGTGCCTATGATCACTGGTGTGTTCATATACTCGTCAGAGACCACAAACAGATCTACTTCGAGAGTCAAACCGTCAAACTCGATAGATAACGTGACATAAAAGGTACTCTCGACTTCCTGACTACCTAACCCCTTAAGTATCCGTAACGCAGGCATACGGGAGCATTTGAAGTGCTTTATCAGTGACAAGGATATTAACGAGATAGTCGAACCGCTATCGATCAGAACGTCAACCGGTACGTCCTGTATAACCGCCACTACGACGTCCGTGTTGGAACAAACGCGTTGCAAAAATTTACGTTATCCTTATTCGCAGCTTCCGCACGTTGTTTAGCGAAACAAGTCTCAACCTTGTGCCCCGGTTTCTTACAATAAGAGCACGGCTCGGACCTGGTTGGTACGAACGCAGGTAGAGGTAAGTTGGTCCCTACATTATTCGGCGCATTTCCTGATGGATGTTCAGTTCTAGGTTTCTTACCACACAGAGCCTGTCTATGTCCTAACTGTCCGCAAGAGAAGCACCTAACATCGCTAAGGCTACGTTTACGCGATACCTCCATACTACGTGTACCCGTCGTCACGTATCGCGAATCAGAACGTGATGGAACGGCCTTCGACACACTGCTTGAGTTCGGCTTAACATAGATCGAGAAAAATTCTACTAGATCGTTTGGCAACAATCTAGCGTTAGTTGCTGAGGCTCTGATACTGGGGTCGGTGATGCCGCGAATTATTATTGCCGAAATAAGTTCATTGCTCAACCCCCGCACTATGCGTAAACGAAGCAAAGAACGGCGCACGTATTCCGCGTAAGTTTGATAATTATCGGAGCTCTTCATCATGACATCGAATAGTATACCCGCGAAGTCTGGTACCTTCGGACATAAAGGTCTAAATTCCCGCTTAAGGTTGGTCCAACTACGGTCACTGGATACCCATTCGTCAAGCCACGACTTCGCGTCCCCCTTTAAACAGTTTCCTATACGTGATAAACACTCGAAGTCATTCCAACCATTTAACTCTTTCGCGCGATCTACCTCTGCACACCAGTCGTCAAAATTATGCAAGTTCGGATCAAAATTAGAGATGTAATAATGCTGGGACGTTTTGCTTACCGCACTAATGGAACGAATTGCATTTGCAATACTATCCGCCATAGTACCTTTTTCTAGATCCGATGGTTTAACCGAGTGTTCTGCCATACGCTTTGACGACCGCGACGGCGGTGTTTTTGAGCAAGCACGGGAGCTGCGACGATGGTTGCGCTTGCAAGTTGCGGGTGCAAGCGGAGGAGAAATCGAACGTCGCCTTAATGGCGATAATTGACGCATACGATGATAATCGTGGCGATAAGGTAGTTGCGGAGACCCATCTAGGTCTTGCAGTGGTGTTTGCAATCGTCGTGATGCAGGCTTGTGACCATCACCGACAGACAATTGATTTTTATCGCGATGACATGAACGTATTGACACGTGGGACCTACGCGTGTCTTCACAATCGCGCGAACGTGCTGACAAATGACCCGACGACGGACCGGGCAAGGGCGATGTCTTAGTTTTCGCCTCTAGTGCCTTGAGACGGGATTGCATTGCCTTCATCTCTAGCCTCAACATACTATTCTCGTCGAGAGATCGCTCGCGAGACCTACTGTCCTGTTCATTACGAGGATTTCGACGCGAATTGCTACCACGATTACTACGACTACGTTCGCGGTCAGACATGTTATCAAGGAGAAACAATTAATGAAATTAAAAATTAAAAAAAATATATATTTTTCTTGCAGGTACACACAAACAAAAAAAAAATTAAAAAAAAAAAATTACGAAAACAAGTGGGCAAAAGTAAGTATCCCACTTCTGATCTTAGAAACCAGATCAGAAGTGACTTAAAAAAAGAAATACACAATTTTCTTACAAACTAATGAATTAATTAAATTTTCACAAAAATATTTGATTAAGAATTACGCCTTCAAAACTATTATTTTTTTGACAAACAATTCAAGTGATCCAGACAAGACCGATAAGTACAACAAACAATCCACAAGACAATATACGAACCGACGGCAACGTTACCGAACCGACCGAGCGACGGAGCAATAATGAATCGTTCCGATACACTACACCGGCTTATAAAGGGTTTTCCCCCTCCACAGACATTGTTTCCTCTAACAATATATATTTGATAGAATCGAATAATTTATCGAAGGCCAAGATGATTGTATTCTATAATGCCTCATTATTTTCCGTTCCTAGAGAATAAAAACATCTCTGTTTTGATTTAATACAATATTATTTGAATTATTTTTAAATCAAAGCCTGATGCTTGAACGTGCTTCAAAACAGAATTAGTGAGTAATATTTTGACTTACAAAAAAATATTTTATGTTTCTTTAGTCTAACTCCAAGAATAGCGCATCAAATATTAATTCTTATAAAGGTTGTGTTCAATATTTTTTGTAAATCTTTTATTCAATAGGTTGGATGAAAATATTAATTTTTCTATAACTTTATAAACTAACCAATATACATTATTGTTTCATAGTTATTTTAGCTGTAAAACATCTAAATATGTATATATAATAGATTTCGTCAATTTAAGACTGAAATTTAGAAAAAGAATACTATTAGAGAAAAAATGTATAACATTTTTTCTTTGTCAATCTTAAATATAATTTTATGATATTATGTTTTTAATATTCAGATTTTACGTATTATTTTGTTGATCAATTTAAGTACTCATTTATAAGCATAAAACTATATCAAATATGTAGTAAAATAAATAAGAAAGTAAACATTAATAATATTTCTAATGCTCTAAACTCACATCTTATTTCAAAGGTCACAAGACCTCTCTAGCTATAATTTATAAGAACTCGTTCTGTGTTCTAGATAAGGACAACATACGATGCAAACTGAACACTGGTTATAATTTAGGACGACTGCACCGGAGGCACACCATTAACATAAATCTGATAGCAAATAACTAACCATAAAATAATTTGAAATCTTACACGAACATACGACTTTATAGCATCGAAGAGTTTGGTTCAAAAACTCCTTTTACTTCGTTAAATGTAATCAATCACTTCTTGTAAGCTCGCCGTTTACTGGCGCTTTTGTGCACTTTTCAGTTTTATTTTATCCGCATCTAAACGAGTCGTATTCAACAAGATTGGCTTTAGGTCTTAAATTTGGATCTAGGGCACACACATCTGACTTCGTGGCTAGTGTATCTCTAGCATTATAATGCTTGCCCCGCCTCTATTTCTCTCCTCCTTCTTTATTAGGCTTTCTGCTTTCAAATATCTATAATTTATTTACAACCTACGGTAACATTATTCACTTTTCTGGTGACTATCATCATTTGTTATAAAAATATCATTCTTAATTATGCATAACTATATTCTCTATGCTTCTATACTTTCTAAGCCTTCAAACTCAACTTTCTTATATCATTTAATAACGTGAACCTGATGACTTCGTTCGCCATCAAAAATTTTGTTGGTGAATATAAATGCAAACTACAGCCCTCGAGGCACCTCGGAGGCCTCGCCAGAAGATTATCGTTCCGGAATGTAATTGTACCGGAAAACGGAAGTGAAATTTCCTCAGCCGTAGGCGGTACTGAGGTCATTGCCTGAGCGAGTATTTGGTTTCCATACCAGTTTTACACCAGAGCTAGTTCTGATCACTTTGTATTTTGGCTTTATTGCTTTATTTTCAGGGACTTGTTAAGGTGGTTATACATATACATTTTGAAAGTAAATTGTGAGAATATTATTTGAGCCCGGTATGTCGGCTTTTCACATTTTAAAAGGAAAATAAAAAAGTAAATACGATACTAAACTGTTCATGCTTAATCTCTGTAGGATATCGCAATTATTAAAACTACAGTATAAAAATAAATCACTAAATAGATGGGGATATTAAGTGCATTAAACTTTCATACAATGTGTCATGTGCAACCGCACTAGTAATCTTAGTTAATTCAAATACTAGATGTATTAATCAAAAACATTTACCAATTAAATTCTGAGTACAAGAGCAAATTCACCCAACACATAAATATATTAAACCTGCTGTTTAACCGAAGCTTTATCTCGAAACCGCACAACTCCAAACCGAATATCAAAATCATTGAGCTAGAAAAATTTGATGGCAATGACACGTCGATCGTATAACCTTCAAGTACAAAGGTCGGTTGGACTGTTCTACATGGAGCAGAAAATGGCCGGGTTAGCCCAAGTGTAATTAGAATAATCGCCGATATATATTAGGGTTCAAACGGATTGCTACACAAACGACTCTGTGGGGTATTGTTGGCTAACTCTTGTCTGAGGGGTCATTCCTTGGAAGGATTTTTCCTTACACCTGAAATACGTATACCTCCTGCAATATTATACATGTTAATAAGATTAAGAAGCAGGCTTTATGAAGAAATACGATTATTCCAAAATTGGACAATATCAGATACATTGCTCGCTAATTCAAGCTCATTTTTGGAGTGAATTTTCAACCTTTCGAAAATAATTGAAATCTAGATATACATACATCTAATACATACATTGGCGATGCTAATATTGCATTAATAAATTTAATATCTAAATCCTATGGCTTGAGAATGAAGTAAATTTTTTGTCGAACATAGGTTATCGTGGGCCCAGTTCATAACATCTGTGCGGAATATTCCCTGCGCATTGGGCTGAAAGCAGGTGACCCCGAGGTACCCCTTTCGCCCGATCGCTACGTACTGGAGGTGGTTCCATAATTAAAATCTCGTAATTCTTTTAGTAAATACTTTTTAAGCAATTGCGGCCAGTTTATTATAGAATTATGGAATTTATTTAGGTTTTACTGCCTCGATGCCGTAGTTGTTCTACGGTACGATTACAAAGCTGAGGTCTAGGGTTCAAATCCCGGGTCAGGCAAAGTGATATTGGATTTTTCTATTCGTTGTCAGACCGGAGTCAGGGATTTGTGCCCGATATGGCGATAGGCTCGCTCCCTATCACATTGTGAGACGGAACATACAAAGCGAAATGTGGGTGTCCTCTTAGCACCTCTGCCCTCTGGGAAAAATGTGTGAGTCTATGTGTGTTTATTATATGCAGTGATTTAAACTTGTTACTTTCAATAATTTATAAAACATAACAAACATAGTATGTAATACAATTTTTAAATCCATCAGAATCAAGATGTATAACATTAAAAAGGAGACTATTTTTCTCGACGTAAAAAGTATTAAATTCTCCAGATTCATATTTCGAATTTCACGTCTGACTGGCCAGTATTTTATATATTTAGCTTCAGCCGATTGCAAAACCTATTTCTTGTTACTCAAACGAAAAATATTATAATCCGGCCGCTCAGAGAATGCGTTCCTGAAAGGTTGTAATCGAACGGACGACGTAACTTTGAAGTGTCGTTGCAAATGCAACGACAGCAAATGTAAATACATTATTGAACAATTTTATTTATTTACCCTACTTACGAAATAAAACATCATAAAAAATTAAATAATATGTAAATTTAGGTTAAATTTTATCACTTTGGACTAAATTTGACGGTTAATAAAAATAAAAATATTATATTTATAAGTTCATACCACGCCGTTACAAGGTTATGTCAACTGTTCATTTCTGGAGTGATGTGGCCAAAAAATAGCAGATTATTATAACGTTATTTTCCGTTATAATATAAAATAATACATTTGTGTTTTTAATAATGTATAACGTAATAATTAAACGGATCTAACTCTTTATTTCACCTGGCAGCAATATAATATCTTTCACATTTGTGAATTTTATTTAAATTTGGCATTGAAGTTTACGTTTTTATTAAAATATTTTAAATAAGAATATTTAATATTAACTTATATTATTTACTTATAATTGATTTAATAATAATAAGAATCGGAATCTGATTAATGGGATAGAAAATTAATTCTTTGTAAATATTTTGCCATATTTTATAATAAATATAATTATCACCTTGTTGTTTTGTTTATTATTTTAACGACATGAAAATGTAGAATGCAGACAATTGGATATTTGACGGTTGTGGCAATAAAATATAAAATGTGTTGCATTATTATGATAAGTTAGTAAAAGACAATAATATTTGGTATTTTTATTTACATTTATATAAATTGTAAATATTATAATGATCTGAAAGAAGTTTGTGGGTTTTTATTTATTGATTAAATGTAACAAAACAGGATCGGCTGTCCTTGTGCAGCGTGTGACGTCACAATGTACAAATTTATTAATTTCTGCCACTAAAATCATTCACCAATTGTAAAGTGTGACGTAAATTTTAAAAAGTCACGTGACTAACCGTTTTGGTGACAATATTTTTAGTAATAAAGAAAAACATGTTTATTCGTTATAAAGATCTCTTTAAAAATATATTAACGGTTGGAAGATTTAAAGAATGATTATACCTAGATTTTAAACACTTTATAGAAAATAGTCAAGTATCCAATTATTCTGACTTGCTACTTTTACTGGGAATAATTCAAAAGTTTAGCAAAATGATAATTATTTCCCATCACTACTCATGATCAACTGACATGTGTCAGGAACGCATTCTCTGAGCGGCCGGATTATATTATTGTACATTTAAGAGACCAAATTTTTTAATATTTTTTTTTATATCAAATATTATTAAAGCTTTTTGTTTTTTGTTAGTCAAACATTCAAGCACAGACTTGTTCTATAGTTTCAGTGCCATGTAGTTTAACCTTACAATGTAATTTGTAGAAAACGTGATTATCAAACAAACTTGACGGACTTATTTCTTACTTCGAATTGATTTTGTAACTTGTGATCGATTTCTAACACAAATTATTTGGTCAAAAAGAAAGTTTTGAAGGTTATTACATACATATAATATGTAAATGTGTTTAAACAATGGTTTTGGCCTCGTATATTTCTTATACAGGGTATATCAAGACTGCGACCGAAAACGAAGCCAAGTGGTAGTATTAGTGACTTCAGACACAATGCAAGTAAAAAAATCGACAACTTTTTTTTGTAATTTTCTACTTATCGTCGTATTTGGGTGATATATACATAGTTTTCCTAAAATAATGATGTAGACCTCTTTATTTTTCAACACTCAATGGTACGTAAGGGTTTAAATTATTAATTTCGCAAGAAACTAGGTTTTTTTCCACCCAAACAAGAAGATTTTTAAATAATTCTAAAAAAATATCGGTCGCTGTTTTGGTGAAATTTTTATTTGCATCGTGTCTGTAACCACTAAAACTACCACCTGGCTTCGTTTTCGGTCGCGGTCTTGAGATACCCTGTATATACAGAATTTTTTATTTACTATAATATCTCTTTATAATACATTTCTTACAAAATTCGCCATTTTAACATCAATTTGAAGTAAACAGACACTCATAACACATTTTAACTATACTACGAGTACTTCATTGTCAAGGGCCAACAGCCTACATTTACAGCTTAGCATTTCAAGAAATCATGAACAAATGATAAACTCAACAGGCAAATAAAAATAAAATAAAAGTCCATTACAAGAAAAACAGTTTCACAAATCAGGTCTAACAATGGAAGCTATTGTCGGGTCGGGAGTCGTCGAGCTAAGTCCCCGAGGGATGCGGGTGACGTCACTATCGACTGCTCCGCTCGCTATGCCGGTTTATAATTAATATTCCGTAAGAATTTTTATTGTTTGAAGGATTTTGTACCTTTTTAATGGACTTGTCGTTTCGTTTATAATGTGTTTTTTAATAGGAAATGAAATTTTAATTATGAACCAATCCTGGGATCACAGATACCTGAGCTTCAAGTATCTAATGGCTAAAATTAAACCTTGGGCATATATTTGCACGCATACGATACACAATATACTAATGTACATACATACATAAACTCACGCCTTTATCCCGGTAGGGGTAGGCAGAGGCGCCACCATGACACCTACATTTCGCCTTGTATGTTCCGTCCCATGATGTGATAGGGGGCGAGCCAATCGCCATATCGCGCACAAATTCCTGACTCCAGGCTGATAATGAATAGAAAAACCCAATATCACTTTGCCCGACCCGGGAATCGAACCCGATACCTCAGCTTTGTAGTCGTACCGTAGTACAACTACGCCAAGGAGGCAGTCTAAGAATACAATACTTTACAAAACAATATATGTATTATTGAACCATCGCTCGCTGTAATGGGGAGAGAAAACCTTGTGTTCAGGTATGTGAGGTGTACCCGGCGCAAATTCCAGTGGCAAACTACTCATACAAAGTGGATAAGCTGGCTTGGGAATGCAACGCAGTTCCTTGCGATTTACAACTCTTATGCTGTACACTTAATGAAGCGACATAGTAAATACCACAGACATGGATCTAAATAGAAGCCGCAATTCCTTCATGTATTAAAACTGAGCATGTCAATTTATGGCTATCTACTGTGGCATCAGAATAGTAGTTTGATGGTATTCTCTATTTGCTCGAAATCGATTTAAAGATTATCGTTTATGATGATCATATGATCGTAGTGCAATCGATTATAAATATGTCAAAAAACATTATTGAAGAAAGTAAACTAAGCATAATTTGGACACGTGTAGCGTATAAAGGGTGTTATGAAAATGCTTGCCAAGGAGAAAGAAGTGATAATGATGATGGGTTAGAAAAGAAATACAAGTATTTGTATGTTATATCAGTAAAATAATAAATCAAAGGTATCATAATACAACCTGTCTTTGCTTTCAAGAGCATTTCTCTGATACCCGGTATACTCGCCTTATCTATATAATATACTGTCTATATCTATTAAGGTTTATGCCTTTAATACAATATATATCCGTATCTGCCCTATAAATTTAATCCACATACTTGAACATCATCAACATAGTGGAGCATGTCGGCTTGTATCCCGGCTCGTTTGGACGTGTCCAGACTGTTGACATATTGTTCGGGATGCGCCATCGATATTCCCAGGACAGATACAAATAGAGCCATAGTGTTCCACTTTACCGACCTATACAATGACCCCATTGGGTAATAATCCATTCATTATAAAAGAGTATAAAGTAGGTCTTATTTTTCTATTCCTTGTTTTAAGTTCCAAATTAATTGTAGGATGTAAACGATAGTTTTCTTTATATCAAATGAGTTGGTACGACCGGATTGGTGCTACTGTGTCACAGACAATAAGTGAGCTAACAGCTGTGCTGTTGTGTTTCGTTCTGTGCGTGTGCCGGAGTACCCGTGGTAGAACATTCGTATCAGCCTGAGTCACTAACCAGATTATATCACAACACAAGATAGTAAAACTTCTAAGCAATCCCGTATGATTGCGGGGCGGTGCGATTTCTTTATTCTGCATTTTTAGAGGGCCTTAAAAATCTCTGTTTTTATCATCCTTTCTTCAAATAAATCAAATTTATCCAAAGCAATATTATATTTTACATATTTCTCAACAATATTCTGAGATAGCCATCCAATAACCATCTCCAATCCGTAAGTTTAAATCCGATAAAATATCTCAAGCGAATGCCTAAGAAAATGTAAATTCTGTGTGACAAACATCAATCGGGTTGTCTGGAAGTCAAAACAGAGGTTCCAGATTTATCGTGTGTCCTTTAGTAAAACGGGAACAAATTGAGCGATCACTGAGAGAATTTGAATGCTGTAGCACCGACTTGTGACGTCATTTGTATTCCAGAGCGAAATGTAGTTTTCCAGATTTGGGGAGAGGGTATACATACTTATTTAACAGTACGAAGTATCGATTGGCTTCATGCTTTAAAGATGAGAGAAGAATGGCATTTATTTGTAGAGAGCCTCAATGTAACTAGTTTGTACTAATGAATGAACCATCGCAATCGAAAGGCGATCGATTAATATTTCATGATATTTCCATTGGTGTGTTTCGGATGGGGAAATATAAAGAAAGACATATTATAATTGAAATATGAATATATTGCCAGCTTAGACTGATGCCCGACAATCAGAAAGGTACAAATATTTGTCACAGAAAACATATATTAACGGCTTTATTGCCGTATTTTTGTTCGTTGAGTAAATTTGTTCGCAGCCCAACACTAGTCACTGAACGCATCTCATTCTCTGTTCTTTTCGCGTGCATTTTCTAAGTCCGACAGACGATAACTAGATCTTGCATACGTTCTTGATCGACCGTTATTGCTTGGGATGAAATATTTTTGGAAAGTGGTTGATATAAAACAGACAAAGTATATTAGTAGTATCATAAGACAACATCACAAACGTAGGACGAAAACAGATAGAAGAAGAATTTGAAATAAGGAGATCTAGGCACCTGGCCGAATATTTAAAATATACGTGATAAAAATACACCAAATTCCGTTCAACATCGTGCCCTTAAACTTCACTTGCCATCATTTATTTTCTGAGTACGCCCACCGCCCTACATCAAAGATATTTTTCCACTGTTCTATTTACGATGGTTCCACTAAGTCCGGCTGCACAACGTCACTGGCGACTGGGCCACTACACAGAAAACAAACTGATCCCGCATCCAACTGTGGTTATAAGAAACCGCCAAGATGTTTAACAAATGCATTGGGAAGATGCGGCGCGAGCGGTAAGCTGATGGCGGGTTGATTATTTATTTATTACAGCCAGTAACTAGGGAAGAAACAAAAACATAGTGGACGGATGACTTTACGAATGATTATGTCAACAATTAATTTAAATTCATTGTGAATATTGTATATACGTTTTTATCAGTAGGTAATGGTAGTTATAGGTATGTGATATTGTCAAATTACATCATTTTCATGCTATGAAATGTTATGATAAAAGATTAATAATTGTTGTAATATAGTACTAACAAGTTCATTGATTTAAATTAGTTACATGATTGCGTAGAAATAATGTTTTGTAATCATACAATTCATACAGAAAATTATTCGAAAATAATGCTTAATCGTTATATAAACGGTTACTTTGGTAAACTTTTGGAAAAAATCTAAGCATATTTGCTTTCAATACGAATTCAATGCTGAAAAATCCGTCACGTTGAAATCCACAGCAAACTGAGAAATTATACTTTCTTCGGATTATTCTATAAATAGTCTCAATAATATTTAGTCCTCGCTTTTATAAGTTACGTGATTTATGATTGTGAAGTTTAGCATAAAAAAGTAATTAATTAACATTGATTGTCATTATCTTCCGCAGAGTAAAATTACGTTCTGCTTTAACCTATATTTTTTGATACAAATATAAACAATGTATACATTATAACATTCAAAAACAACCCAAATTTCACCCTTCAATATCAAATATGATTAGAGTACAAAAATATATATTTGGTAGTCTAATCATCAATCGCTTTAAAACTTCCTATTCTTTCTCACCACATCTATGTCACATACCGCCATCCCTTTCTACCAATGACACCCGCTCACTCCCCCGATCACGCCGTCGCCCGTAGCTTGGGCTCGATCTAAAGCGATGTTTACACCAGTGACCCCACCGCGGGAATACATTATCGGACTTGTGAATGGACAATTTCAGTGTTGATATTTACATCAAAATAATTATGTTTACCAGAGACTTGACGTTTTTTGTAGGGTAGTATCGAAGCTTGATTGTGTACTTTGTAGATTGTTTCTAGTGTGTTCTGGTGATAGGAATGTTGCTGAAGTTTGCGCTATCTAATATGTATTGAGCATAGTCTTGTGTTGGCAAGCTGAAGAGGCGGTGGATGGGTGATATAAAATGGAGATCTGATCATTATTGGAGTAAATACGTTCTTGAGTGGAGACAATAATTAACTAATGACGTATATAGGTACATACTGCATATAAAACATTGTAAGGCAAGGTGGAACGATAATGTTACCTTAGTGATTGTCTTAACACACCAATTACCAACTTTCATCATTTTAAAACGATTTTTAAATAATTTATATTTTTCAAACGAGTATACATCAATTTTTATTCAAGACTCTTAGAAAAATATTTTTATCTATCAACAACAATATCGTTTCTACAGGTTCTATAATCCTCTTTTTATCGTAGAATACATTTTTAAAATTCGTATAATCCCGCAACTCATTACCAGGAACGAAATTTTAGTCTGAAGACGAATCCAACCCTTCACAGCTTGAAGGAATCAATTATGCATAAATTCAACAAAGTACATCGCAAGTTTTCAACATCGACCCTAACAAAACCCGAAAACAATTCTGCCATTTAACCGTCAGGGTTGTCACTACCGGGATATTCCGGAACGCGCTAAATGTGTGGAAACGTAAACATGAACATCTGGGCAACACTCGCTCTTTGTCCTTGCGATGGAGCATAACCTCAACATAAACATACTTTTGAATATTTGTAAACATGCTAATGAGCTCCTTATTGGTCTGAACGATAGCTGAGAACTGTGTTCGACATGTTTATCCTTTAATTTAGCTATTGATGTAAAGGGTGCATAAGTTTCGAACAGGAAATTTTATTAATAACCGTATGGGTAAAATAATTGCCGACTCTTTGCCCCAAATCAATGTAATAAAATTGACAGTACCTCAATTCTTATACCCCACAGTATCTGTCCTTCCAACGTCACCAAGCGCAAATACTGATGGACTTATGGTTTCATATGTTGTAACTATGTTATGAAAGTATGAAGAAATATCAGACAATACAAAATAAAATAAAATAAAATAAATACATGTGGTGAAAACGATCTTTCATAGATATGATATGATACCACTGTTAGAGATATGCCTTTCTTTTACGATACCATTCGTCAGGAAATCACACCAATCTGATTTAAAATCATCCATAAGCGATGAAAATATATTCAACCCCATTCATTACTCAACTACGAATACTTTTTTTTTTATTAAAACATAATATAATTTTTATTTATTTTTAATTTACTTTGTTAATAAACCTGGACTACAATGTATTAATAATACCTTTTTCAGCTTGTCGTTATTTTTGGTGATGTTTTTCGCATATTTTCAATTTTCTAATCACGTTTTTTCTGGGAATATGTCCTTCCTCAGATTTTAATATTTGCAATTAATATAAATGGTCTTATGATTTAATAGAGGAGCCTCAAATTTATTTGCCAATTCCAATTACTGGGCATTGTTTTTAATTAAAAATACTTGATAGGTTTCATTATTACGATAGTAATATTAAATCAGCATTTAATTCTGAGCCTTAAGGTGTTGACCTTGTAATATTAATATACTGACTGAACAATGTATTTAGAATTATTTGAACCAATAGAATCCTTACTATTATTAATTAGTAATCGTTTAATTCCTGTCAGATTGGTTATTAATGCGAATGTTTCTTCTTATCAGCTATATCTATAGTTTATTATTTTTAGCCTCTTTTGCGCAGTTGGTTAAACGCCAGCTGTCAAATGACAGCCTGAGGATTTAATTCCTGCACCAAGACAATAATTGTTTGTGCAGCTCACATATTATAATATTATTTAGTTTGGGTCTGGATATTATGTCCAAAAAATTTCGAAATTTCTGATACCCACGTCCCAACACTTTTATTTCGGTGTAGCGCCGTGACTGTGCCAAGTAGCTGTTAAGTGTATTCATTTATATTAAGACGTATATTCGTCATCATCAACGGTTTTAGTATAACAAGAGCTAAACATGTCTCCTCCAAAACGTAATGACTAACTGTTGAAAGCGATCTAAACTCCCTGAAATTCAACTTTCACCAAGTCTTGAGTCCTAAACATGAATTAAAGACATTAGTTACTTTTCCTCCTTCATAATTTACGTCCTATAATTTTAATAGCAAACGATTAAACAAATGTTAGAAATCCAATTATTAGTCATACTAATACTTCAACATTACAACCCATACATATTCTATTACCAAATTAATTACCAGACACCAAACAATTATTAAAGAAAACACGCCATGTTTGTCGACTATACCGATCCAACGTACACAAACCGTGATGGAATTGTAAACGGTTTCACGTTTTAATTTACAAATAAATAAATCGAATTTGGACGCATGCATTCCTGCGGTGCATTCACCGTTCTTGTTGTTAAAGTGATTTAATCTTAGTAATGGGGAAATATTGTAATGATGAAGTATGTTCAGTGCACCATCAACTGTCTCTCTCTCTCTCTATCTCTCTCACGGAACCAAGGCCTCTCCCATGGATCTCCGTATTAGTACCATCAACTATGTGTTTGTTATTTACGTTTAGTATTTTACTTCTATTTTCCATAACTTTAATATTGATTGATTGATTACTCCGATGTCTTTTGTTATACAAGCATAACAAGACACCTATCTAACATAATAGAAATTGTATTGTCGAATATCCACCGTGGAGAGATGGAGTGAGGTTCTGGTATAGAAGGCACGTACCAGCAAACGCAACGTCGGACGCCTACACAAAGTGTATAGACGAGTACGGGCCAATTGTACAAACTAACTTTGAAGATAACTTTGACTTTAAAAACGTAAATCATATACATAAGCAATGTCGATGACATTGTCAAAGTTAAAGTTATCTTCAAAGATAGTTTATGCAACTGAGCCTTAGTAAAAGTTGCAGAAACCAGCTGGATGCAAGCTGGTTCCAATAGATCGAAGTCAACATCACTGGGAGGCGAGAAAGAGGTCGGCTCAAATCACCTATTACCTAGCAAATTAAGTAAATAAATACGCCCAACAGTCACATACATAGTCCTGAACTCACACTAAGATCGAGTCTTGTGTCGTGGGTATCAGAAACTACAAGGGCCTTTCCGGTCTCACAAACACCCAAGGAATAATCGTCCTTTCTACAATCCGGAACACGGTGAAAATCAAACTAGAAGCTGTAGGAAATAAATATAAAATACGTTCTATTCCAAGCCTTATATTTCCCTCAGTAAACCGTTAACGCGTCTCCAGTCGGAATATGCTAACGGGCACATTGACATTTGTAGACACCGCGAGTGCTAGCTAGTTAGACGTACAGCTGATGCCGTATTACTGAAGCCACGGGTTTCTTCCGGTCGGAATTCTGTACGAAACATATAATTCTTTGTACACTTGTACGTTTCTGTATTGATATTCAGAATATTTTAGTTGAATTCTCAATGTTTTATGCGTTTTTATCAGAAAATGAGATGAGATGCTTGTCTGATGGTAAATGTCACCCGTATAAAACACGAACACCATTCAGAACTTTAAATCATTAGCATTAGTGTTTTAAATTCAATAAAATGTTCAACATTATTTAGATTATCATTTTTTGTTGACCCGGTTCGCCAAGCGGTTTTCACTAGGAAAGAACAGACGAGAAACTAGTGTTACTCTTTTCAAAATCAGTTACAATTTAGTTTTTGTTTATATTTGTTAAATAGATCATAGATATTGAGTCATTTAATGCTCTGTAACTGCACTGCCTACAATCTCCTTAATAGTACTAACCCAATGCCGCTTGGCGACAGAAATAAAGAAAACAGCTGTATCAATCCAGACAGATTTTCGACTAGGGTCCTAGTTTTTACCTTATTTTATTATTTTTTAATCGTTGAACGTAATAAGCAAGTTCTTAATAATTAGCGGTTATTTTTATAATCTAATAGCGTTACAGACTTATCACAAATTGTTTTTAGAATGGATTTACGCTACCTAATATAAAATTTACCAGCGATTTATCAAATAGCCAATTAAAACATTAATGCTATCGTCTAAAAATAATATTCTTAGAATTTAGGCTTAATTTATTAATTTTGTAAAGAAAATTCTGGCCTTGAAAATATATAATTAATAGACGCTGATCTGGATAATACGCTTTAGAAGTCAGATATTTGAATTTTTATAATCAGATTATTTTAGTATTACACAGAATTCTTACTTATATAATAAACCGCGAGTAGACTTGAAGTAGGCATTGATGAAATACAAAAATATTTTTATAAACTAAAATTATCATTTTACCCTCTTACTAAATGCTTATTTACATACATATAAACGTCAAACTGCGCAGCAAGAATTTCTCATGTCTTATGTGAAACTTGTTGAGTCATAATCGAATATGCAGGAATAGTATGACTTGGTGTATCTTAAAGTATAACCACATATTAGGCCTTCTATAAACTGCGCCATTTCATCGTGGCTACGGCTTGTTGCATCTAGCATCTGCCAGCGACCTTTTACAAATCTTTTCTCCACCTAGCTGGACGGCGTCCTCCACTACGCTTGCTAACGCGATACGTTAAGTGTTAGCAACGCATATATCGGCACTGCATATTCAATTACTTTCAGTTTATTCCAAACACTTTTATAACAAACATTCATCAAGCATCATATCACCCGAACACAAAATAAAAACTGGAATCCCGGCAACCAGTACGCACAGCCCTGCCCACCTTCAAACTTACGATCGGTCCTTATCTCAACGGCTCGCAGCGAGATTTGGACTCCGCAGCGTTTCAATAAAAATAAAGAGATAGATCTGCCAGAATACAGCCAGAGGCTTTTCAGTGGGAATTGTACGAAATAGTGTCGCATTCCGCGGCTTTACGCATAAAAAGCGCTTGTAAAAAATATGAAAGTCAGAGGTAAGTTTGGGCGAAGTTTGAAGTATTGTTTTTGTTTTACGCGTCTCGGCGAGTTTTATGTTTGGGCATTCAAGGCTTGCCGGAATAATGCTGAATAATTGTGACAAAATTTTAGGCATAACCGGAGATGAAGTAGCTAGGGTTGGGTAGGATGAAAAGTTTTCTATTCTTGCAGTGATAAATAAATGTGATTGTAGAAATAAAAAAATATATATCTACAGCTTGTAATTTACATACTCGTACCTACATGCACTCAGCATCGAACAAGAACGTACTATTCTAATTCGGGCGTATTTTCAATTTGATTACGGTTAAATTATATGCCTTTATTAATTGAGTGCTCCTGTTGTACTATTAGCGAGAAAGTAGCTGTGGGGTTAGATCGAGTATGCTAATGCTTTGTCACGTAGTTACTTATGCACAATAAAAAAGATTAAATTACTTATGATTTTCACGCGTGTCAGTAATTTTACTATTTCCTTATTATAGTAATAATAAAGGAAGTTAAAGCTTCGAGCTGTAACAAACGCTGAGATCTCAGACAAAAGCCCGCAAAAACTATTGTCATGCTCGAATACATTTGATAAAAAACCTATCAGTGTGTGCTGTGATCTGGTAAGAGGGAAAATATTATGATATTTTAACCCTGTTCGGTGCCAACAAACGTTGGAATCGCTCGGTTATTTTTATAGATAGAAAATTCCAAAAACTATTCGGCTTTTAGCAAAGCTTTCTATCCCATGCGGAATAGCTTAAAAAAATGTTTACGCCTGGTTTGTTTGTATTATTTGTATGCTAGTTTTTGTGGTATAACGGATTGTGCAAGAGTAATGTGTGATTGCTGATTCGATTATGTTTTTTTTTTTTTTTAATAAATCTGTTTATCGGCGTCATACAATATTTATAGCATTTATTAAATAATTCAAATCGGGTCACCCAGTACAAATATATGAGGTGACAAACATAAAAAACCATGCAATCGAACTGAGAACCTCCTCCTTTTTTTGAAGTCGGTTAAAAACAAAAACGGTCAACACTTTCTACGTTGCTATGATCTTTCGACATAATAAATGGGCATCACACTGAAAAACCTCGAAATTTTCTCTCATGTGAGTAAATTAATTAATTACATTAGTCTTCCAATCTATAAAATAAAAGCTCTACAATACCCAGATTAGAAACACGCATTTTGAACAAATCTACAAAAATGTTGTTTTAGGGCGGGAATCTGGCTTGCTCTCTCGTTTCACAGCCAGCTTTTCGCTTGCAGACACTTTTCAAATGCCTGTTCTATATCGGATATACATATAGTACAGGCTGAACCCGACACGTGACACATTTTGGGTCACAAATACGGATTTTACAACATCAGGTATATTGCTCGCAATTCCAACGGATGTGAGAGTGTCCAATAGTACCACTCACCGAAAAAACACAACAGCAAAGCCAATATTTCAAATATTCTTTCTGTTTAACATTAGAACCACTCTAATTGAATCAATTCAGATTTACTATATATTGTCAAACTCAGAAAGTCTGACGCCCAAACTCTAAACATATTTTTAGCATGTTAATATGAAATTGGAAACTGAACTAGGTATATTTCCAGCTACTAGGCTACGAAGACTGACAAATAAAATACACAAAACAATAAAACAGAATAAAATCCAGTATCCAAACAAGCAGAAAACATCCGTCGAGCTGTAGAGAAAAGAAATAATTGCCGTGAAACTCGCCGAAACTACCTCAAGGCTAACTTTTCGACAGCAATCGAATTTCCCCCGACACCTGCCTTATTTAAGACTGCAATGTGAGAAGCCTTTATATTTTACCATAGGTTTTGTTTCTTGTCTATGAATTGAAGTATTTTTAACATCGCATTTTGGTAGGATACTGTAGCAGACCAGCGTTGTAGAGACGGAAGTAAGTTCTTAATCTTTCTTATTTATAGGGGAACCTGTTTTCATGCATACATACATACATAAAGTCACGCCTTTTTCCCAGAAGGGGTAGGTAGAAGCGCCAGCACACACTTCGCATTGTATGTTCCGTCCCAGGATATGACAGGGGATGAGCCTATCGCCATATCGGGCACATATTTCTGACTCCGGGCTGATAATGAATAGAAAAACCCAATATCACTTTGCCCGGCCCGGTATTCGAACCCGAGACCTCAGCTTTGTAATAGTACCGTAGTACAACAACGCCACCGAAGCAGTCTGTTCTCAGTAGTTGGAAGTATATGATAGCATCACTTTAATTTTTACTGTTAAGATTTTAGAAAAATGATGAGGTATTTGTATAGGTCTAGGCTTCAAACATCGTATATTAGGTAAAGTGAGTTAAACCCATCTATAGGTACCCGTGTAGGTAGCCCGAAACAGACATAATAATAATCATAATCATTTCCCGCCAATCGAGATTCTATCGGTACAATAGGTACTTTACCTTACGTACTTATATTTTATGTTTTGAAATATTGTGATACCCCTTTTCCTATTTCGATTTAATAACATGAACAATCGCATCATGACAATAGTATTATAAAATCGTCTGGAGTCCTATAAAATACAGAACTGATGAACCTGGGGTAAATAAATTACATTTTAGGGTATTTATTTTGACTAATAACATATTTCTTGTATATAAAACCATAATTTCCGTATTACAATTCAGAACCAGATCACTCCGAGATCACAATTTACGTGTTCAGAGAGCCACGTGCTCGTCCCGAACCCATCGTAATTTCAGACGTTGCTGTAAGGGAAATACATAGGGATTTTATGTGGAGAGAACGGAGGGTTCTCTCGGGATTAATATCATCACGCGCGAACCCGCGGGTAGCAATAACTCGTGTACTTATAAAGCTATAACGTTATTCTCAACAGCGTGGATTGAAATAATAACCACAATAAACAAAGCACATTTTGAAGATTTTCTGCTTTTAATACGCTATCAGATTAGTTAGAGTATGCAAGATTTTTTTGCTCTTGATAAATTGTAGTTAAATAGAATATTTTCGCTGAATGACTAATTGAAGAAGGGGAAAAGAAGCTGAAAGTTTTAGCCAATGTAATAATTGGAGAGATTTTTGTTCAACAGTGGATTGAATAGGTTGATGTTGATCCTATACCGCACTATGAGGAACCGAGTGTAAACAAAAAAATAGACCAACGGTAGGACTAGTAACGAGGGTCTTAATATCAAGCGATTTATCTTGTGAATATCGGAAAAATATGTCAAAGATTAATTAAAAGATATAGATGAAAGAATTCACCGGGACTAAATCATCGAAGCTCCATGAATGTATTTAATTTAAGCAACATTAGAGGGATGTTGATAAAATGCTGAAAAAAATGTATCTCATATATTAAAATCTCTGTTCATAATATTATAACAACGGCACAAGAATTCAAATATTAACAAAATATTTATTTGACATTTAGAAATTTACAATGATAAATTTTAAGAATCTGAACAAAGAAGCCATTTCAAATTCAATAAAGCCATTTCTCTCGATAAATTATTCAAACGATAAACTTGCAATCGACAGTGGTCTCCGAATCTTAACCATGATTGATAAAGACTTAATGAAATATCGTCAAAATGTCAAAGAGCCTTTGGGATCGAAGTTCTTGGAAACCTAAACCGCTGCAAGGTCTGGATAAACTAATCAATACGTCCTTTGGATAACCTCGAAGGTTTTCGTAACTATTTTGGTGACCGATCCAGTTTTATTTTCCAGCTGTTTTTCGAGGTTTAACAAATTCGGTGCCGATTTCCCTGGTATTTTCGTATTAATGAATTTCAAAGCTTAAATTTCAACCTAAATGTACGAATATCAAAAATTATTCATTATTGAAATAAATCTAACAATCATTTCTGTCGATGGGTTATCTGTCGACAACATTACATTAAAAATTAAAAATCATTTTTTATTACCTAATCGAGGATATTTTTGGGATCTTCGTAGTCTGATAATGCTTATATTATCGCGAGCCTCCCGTAAGGAGTATTATCACTAGTTAGCACTGATTGCAGTACAAAAGCCTGATACCTATTGCGGTCCAATGCTGAGCAATTGTGACTCTCCAATTGTACGCCAGTGAACCCAATCCTTCGCTTTGCTTATTTATCTCCGGCCTGCCACACAACAAAGCACTTTCGTTGAAGACGTATTGCAGATAATTTTTAAATGATATAGAAGCTCACGCATACATCCCAGCGGAGATAAGCTATGCAGGCTCGGCGATCCTTCCATACTACAGACGATTGGTACGCCGTGTTTCATTCCTTCCTGAGTCCTGATTAGAGTGAGCCGGCCATTTTCATTTATTAATTCATTCACTACCAGCCCGTTGCTGTACACTGCTGGACATAAGGTACCAAAGCCTCTCCCAAGGTACGGCACAGAGCCCGTTCTGCTGCTTTATGCATCCAGTCGCTGCCGGTCCTCTTGTGCAAGTCGTCAAGCCATCTAGCCTGTTGCCATACTTGACACAAATTTCAGTCTTATGAAATTCATGTGAGATTTTTAAACCAAATTACTAATGTAAGCTGGAGTGTCCGACTTGAGAATCGAATCTAAGATCCGACGGTTTCCAGCCCAGACACGATGATTAAATCACTGAAGAAATTTCAAAATAAACTAAGCTATCTTGACCTAGGAGCCGCAAAAATAAACTCAATGGCAGACAGATGTTACGATGTACAAACGTATGGTTGTAGGTATTTTTATAACATTTATTTAACGTAACAGAAACTCGTACACGTCGACTAGAAAAATATTTTCTCTAACATTCAAACGGGAATGTACAATCGAAGTCCAAATACAGAAACATACCGAATCGATCGATTGTTATTTGACGTCGAAAATCGTTGGTTTTTTTTTTGTTTTACGTAATATCATCACGCTTGTTACACATCCACCTATATACGAAAGTGCTGAGACCACATCACGCTATCGACGCATGAACAAACATTCCAAAATCCACACGATGGCGCAATGCTGACTACGCATCATGGGCCACGAGTTCGACTCTGCGTGATCGCCGGCAACTTCACTTTTTGGTCAACCATCGATCGGGTCACTAGGCATAAGTTTTAATTGTAACTTTTAATTAATAAATCAATTATAATTTAATTTCGGTTTTTTTTGAGTCCTCCGGCAGCGACTTACATAATTGGCGCAGTCGGTAGGATTCCCGGGTCGGGTCGCGAATCGCTAATATCGCACCACGTGGTCGCGCTCCGATAAACTTTCAACGTTGCGCCGGGAGATCCTGAACAACGAGGCCGCGCCGGAGATCTGAACTTCGATACCGCTCAAGAAGAATCGTCATGTGCATGTAAGTACACTGAATAGTCCAGTGGTTGCTTACCTTTCCTTTTCCATTATCCCTAAGTAGTTTACATTATCTCCAAGATTTTTTCCAAATCAAAATCAAGGAAACCTAGGTTAGCTAGTAATAGGCAATTATTTTTAGACGCTAGGAGAAATTTGGATCAATCAAACGTAGAAATGGCAAGCTTAGATAACATCTACAAAGCCCTCCGCTTACTTCCCGAGTTTGACGGAAATCCAAACGTCTTAACTAGATTTATTAAATTATGCGATGAAATAGTAGAGAGATTTGGTCAGGATGCCGACGAACTAGAAAAAGTGTCCTTAGAAAACGGTATATTAAATAAAATTGTTGGCCCCGCAGCCCGTTTAATAAATACTAATGGTATTCCTACTGATTGGGTAGGCATCCGTAGCGCTCTTATTAACAATTTCTCCGACCAAAGAGATGAAACCGCGCTGTACAATGATTTAGCTCTGTTAACTCAAGGTTCTAGTACACCACAAGAGTTTTATGAACGTTGTCAAAATCTTTTTAGTACCATCATGACGTATATCTCATTGCATGACAACTTAGAAAGCACTATAGCCGCGAAAAGGGACTTATATAAAAAACTAACACTACAAGCTTATTTGCGCGGACTAAAAGATCCTCTTGGATCCAGAATTAGGTGTATGCGACCAGAAACTATAGAAAAAGCATTAGAATTTGTTCATGAGGAAATGAACACTATTTATATGCAAAGCAGAAATGATCATCTTCCAGATAGGAAAATGTTAGGGCAAATGCTTTCTAACCAACTAACTCCTAATTTTAGAATGCCTAACCACACCATTACACACATGCAGCACCCACCTAAACCATATAATGTTGTAATGCCTGGTCCTAGTCGTCCCCAACACGGAATCAAACCGCCTCCGTTTCAACCTCGAATGCAAACGCGCACTCAGCAAATGTTTGCCGCGCCACCACCGGGGTACAATCAACGTAACCCAGTATTCAAAATGCCGCCGCAACCGGTAAATCAGGGCCCTAAGCCAATGAGCGGTGTAAGTCACTTCGTGCCTAAACAATTACCGCCAACCCCCTGGAATTGGGCAAGGCAAGGGAATCCACCACCCACAAATTATTTTAAAGCGCGTGATGTTAATTTAAACGAATGCTCAAGCTACGACGATAGTAGTTATTACACCTATGACGCGTATTACGACCCTTATTACTGTAATGAATATGACGAATTTAATTACAATGATTATTACAGCTCATATGAAACACCCTATAATTCAGAGATGTTCAGTCAGACCGAACAGCAAGTAGTCGAGGAAAAAATTCCACAGCCTTCTGCTGAGGATTTTCAGAAGGATCAGAAATCAGACAAATTAGGATAGAGTTAAATTTACATAGTCGAAGACAATTGCCGTATATACATATATCTAACCCCCCACTAAACCTCTTGATTGACACGGGCGCTAATCAATCGTTTATTAGCCCGGACTCGGTTAGCAAATTTTTTTCTCACATACCACTAAATTACGATCCATTTGAAGTCACAAACGTGCACGCTACCACAAGAAATGATTTTTCCATTAATTTACCCTGCTTCGCCGAATTTAATGATTCGAAAGTTATGAAATTATTCGTTTATAAATTTCATGACCATTTTGATGGCTTAATAGGTATGGACTTACTTACCGAGTGGGAAGCGAAACTAGACCTTAAAAATCTTACTCTCACAACAAAATTTGCTGTTAACCCTATTAGAATTTATAACTCGCGGAACTTAAACTTATATGAAACAATAATACCTGCCAATAGTTCAAAGTTAATTAGAATACCCGTAAACTCCCCAGATGGCGAAGTATCCATTCCAGAACAAATTGTATGTAATTGTGTAATTTCCGAATGTTTAACTACAGTTAAAAATAACCGTGGCATAGTTGAAGTGACGAACCCTACGAAAAACGATATTATATTGTCATTAGATCGCGCGACGCAAGCGACAGTATATAATAACGAGTGCATAAGCACCGAACAACCATCGCCACGCGCTAAAGACGTCATTTCTCGTTTACGTACGGAACATTTAAACGCGGAAGAAAAAGCTAATTTAATCGCGCTTTGTACTAAGTTTTGTGACGTATTTTATATTGATGGCGAACCTCTTACTTTTACAAATAAAATAAAACACAACATCCGAACTACCGACGAAATACCAGTTTATACAAAAAGTTACCGCTATCCATTTATTCACCGCGAGGAAGTGAGTGAACAGATACGTAAAATGTTAGAGCAAGGGATCATTAGACCGTCAGAATCCGCGTGGAGCTCACCAATTTGGGTAGTTCCAAAAAAGGTCGACGCTTCTGGTAAACAGAAATGGAGACTCGTCGTTGATTTTCGAAAACTCAACGAAAAGACAATCGACGATAAATACCCAATACCGAACATAGCAGACGTTCTCGATAAATTAGGCAAATGTCAATACTTCACAACTCTTGATCTTGCATCCGGCTTTTATCAAGTCGAAATGAATCCCTCCGATATACCCAAAACGGCTTTTAACGTAGAACATGGGCATTTCGAATTTTTAAGAATGCCGATGGGTCTTAAAAATTCGCCGTCCACTTTTCAGCGTGTTATGGACAATGTCCTTCGAGGCTTACAGAATGTCATATGTCTTGTATACTTGGACGACATAATTGTCTTCAGTACATCACTCCAAGAACATATGATCAACCTCGAAAAAGTTTTCCAGAGATTGCGCGAGTCTAATTTTAAAATACAATTAGATAAGTCGGAATTTCTGAAACTTGAAACCGCATACCTCGGACACGTAATTAGCAGCGACGGAATAAAACCTAACCCCGATAAGATTACTGCGATACAAAATTATCCGTTACCAAAGACCCCCAAAGAAATAAAACAATTTTTAGGACTTTTAGGATATTACCGTAAATTTATCCCTGACTTTGCTCGAATAACCAAACCCCTTACACAATGCCTAAAGAAAGGAAAAAAGGTAACATTTGATTCAAATTATATTACTTCTTTTGAAAAATGCAAAACTTTACTGACGAACGACCCCATCTTAAAATATCCAGATTTTGAAAAAGAATTTATACTAACAACAGACGCTTCAAATTTCGCAATCGGTGCAGTATTGTCTCAAGGTACCGTAGGCTCGGACAAACCAATAGCGTACGCTTCGCGCACTTTGAACGATAGCGAAGTTAATTATAGCACGATTGAAAAGGAACTTTTGGCAATCGTGTGGGCAACAAAATATTTCCGCCCTTACCTTTTCGGCCGTAAATTCAAAATTTTAACAGACCATAAACCACTTCAGTGGGTCATGAGTCTTAAGGAACCAAATTCTCGCCTCACGAGATGGCGTTTGAAACTTAGTGAGTACGACTTTACTGTCATTTACAAGAAAGGCAAAAGTAACACTAATGCCGACGCACTTTCTCGCATTGAGATTTATAATGAGGACACGTGCTCTATGATTGCGAATGCGACGGATAGGCCACCCTCTTTAGCCAACTCAGATACACAGACAGCACATACATCCAATGAGAATCCCATACTTGACATTCCAATCACAGACGATCCCTTAAATAAATTTCACCGTCAGTTATGTCTAACCGTAGTAGGCGATATTAAAAAGAGACCGGTAGCTACGAAACCTTTTGACACACACACACGGACATCTGTTCAGTTATCTCAATCTAATTTGGAAGAAGATGTTGTTTCAGCCATTAAGGAATATGTTAACCCAAAAATTAAAACTGCTCTTTTAATTACACCGCCTCTTGCTATGTACCAAATCATACCAATAATTCAGAATAAATTCAAAAGTTCATCCATGAATTTAGTCCTTGCTAAGAGAGAGATTGAAAACGTTAAAGAATATTTGCGACAACAGGATATCATTCGTTATTATCACGAGGGTAAAACCAATCATCGCGGCATAAACGAGTGTTATCTTGCTTTGTCTGATAGATATTTTTGGCCAAAAATGAAAGAACACATTACTAAGTTCATAAATGACTGTACAATATGTGGACAAGCCAAATACGATCGCAACCCCATCAGGCCTAAGTTTAATATTGTGCCACCAGCCACGCGACCTTTTGAAATTGTCCATATGGATAGTTTTACCGCCCAGAATGAAAAATACCTTACCTTTATTGATGTTTTTTCTAAGTATGGCCAAGCATACCTATTAAGAGACGGCACCGCTGTAAGTATAATACAAGCTTTACTAACCTTTAGCACGCATCACGGGTTACCATTTACCATTATTACAGATCAGGGAACGGAATTCACTAATCAGTTATTCTCCGAATTCTGTAAAATCCACAAAATCATCCATCACCAAACCTTGGCTCATTCACCAAACGCGAATGGTAATATTGAAAGATTTCATTCAACATTGATAGAACATCTTCGCTTACTAAAATTAAATAAGCGTGACGAACCCATTACTAACCTCATGTTATATGCCATAATCGCTTACAATAGTTCAGTCCATAGTTTTACCAAATGTAGGCCTTATGATCTTATCTTAGGGCATACTGACCCCAGGGATCCCACTGACATAGACCTCACCCAGCATCTTTTACAACAGTACACCGTAACGCATAGGGACCGCATGAAAAAAGTATACAGCTTAATTAATGAAACATCTCTCGCCAATAGGACATCGCTCATAGATAACCGGAATAAAGCTCGTGAACCGGAACCGGAATACCAACCTGAACAACAGATTTTTATTACAAATCCTTGTGCTAGCCGGTCAAAACTAGCTCCTAGATATACTCAGGATACAGTATTGGCAGACTTACCCATACATATATATACTTCTAAGAAGAAGGGCCCCATTGCCAAAGCTAGGTTAAAAAATGTCCCTAACACCGCTAAGTTGTTGCAGAATTCCACTGATGCTGATTCTCGGCCTCGCGCGGGCGACCGAGATAAAACTGGAATCCCTTGAAGATGGACCAGGGATTTTACCTTTTACGTTAGGACCCATGAAACTCACAACTTCACACCATACGTTTTTGCAATACATAAAACTGACAGACATTGATAACAGTATAAAACTCGTAGAAGGACAATTAGCCCAAGTCAAAACCAAGTTAGATAACTATACTTATTCAATGTATGAATTCCAAATAGATCATTTAAGTAGTAAACTGGATAAAGTTTCATCTCAATTAAAGACTCTGGAACCCAATCGTTTTAAGAGAGGCCTCATAGATGGTCTTGGATCTGTCATTAAGAGCATAACTGGAAATTTAGATTATTCAGATGCCATTAAATATAATAATGCACTTAAAATTCTAAAAGATAATCAGGACAAAATAATTAACGAGCAAAACCAGCATATTAGTATTAGTTCGGAATTGATGGACGAACAAACAAAAGTAATTTCGAAACTCGTAGAGAATCAAATTCAATTAAACAAAACGTTGCATATTTTACTTGACACCGAAGCATTTGCGCAATACACACTTTTAAAGTTTGCTAAATTTGCTCAAATTTTAGCTATAATTAGCGATAATATAGATAGCTTAGCAAGCGAATTAAGTAGGTTAGAGAATGCGTTAGCATTTTGTGGTCAGTCACGTACTCACCATTCCATGTTAAGTTTAAAAATAATGAATAGTATGTTAGTCACATTAAGATCGGTCTATAGTAAAGACCAATTACTAGATTTACAGTATAGAGAGTACTATGACGTCATAAAACCCGCGTCATACTTTAGCGAAGATCAAATTGTTTTCCTATTTAAGTTTCCTATTGTATCACCATTGAACTTTGCCTTATATAAATTAGTAATAGTACCAAACAAGGATAGGCAAGCTATTATCCCTCCTGTCCCTTTCCTCGCGATCACTGGAACTCTTCATGTATACATTGAGGCAGAATGCCCGAAGGTAGACTCCGTGTATCTCTGCGAGGAAACTTTCAATCACCAGCTGAAATCTCACCCGGACTGCATCTGTAATATAATTGAAGGAAGAACCACAAAAGAGAGCTGCAACAAAACCACCATCGACTTGACGAGGCCAGCCACAGAGAAAATGGACGATCGCCATTACGCCATAGTATTCCCAAGACCAACTCAAGTACGACTTACCTGCGACCGTGATGACTTCATGAAACTAACCGGAAGCTATCTAGCAATCATACCACATAACTGCAAACTGCGAACAAACGAACTCACCATAGCTAACACCAACAATCGTATAAGAGGACAACCAATCAAGATTGCAAACCTTTCATCGGGTTTAGAAGCAAAATCTCCTGAAACATATCCACTCGTGAAAGCCAACTCTATTAATTTGAAGACATTACATAGAATCCAAGATAAAATAAATTTACAAGAGCATCTTACAACAAGTCAATCCGACGTCATTTACCACACCACGGTTCCTGTGTACTGCATATTATTAGGTACAATTGCACTTGTTATCGGAATTCTATATCGAAGGTATCTTCACCAATCCAAGGAGATTAGTATAACACCCGAAAACGACAGCATATATGCAAAACCAGAGTCATCCCGCCAGAAACCACAACCGAAGCAGAATCCACAGCTTCCCAGCGATATTTTCTCTAAACGACAAAAATAATCGCTGAGCTGAGGGGGGAGGTGTTACACATCCACCTATATACGAAAGTGCTGAGACCACATCACGCTATCGACGCATGAACAAACATTCCAAAATCCACACGATGGCGCAATGCTGACTACGCATCATGGGCCACGAGTTCGACTCTGCGTGATCGCCGGCAACTTCACTTTTTGGTCAACCATCGATCGGGTCACTAGGCATAAGTTTTAATTGTAACTTTTAATTAATAAATCAATTATAATTTAATTTCGGTTTTTTTTGAGTCCTCCGGCAGCGACTTACATAATTCGCTTGTGTCAGCATGGAGATAAGCAAATTTTTCACTAATAAATATTAAATTATGTAGTTTGAATTACCAAATCCCTTTGGAACAATATTAAGATACATATTCATAAGAACGTATTTCTATTGTAGCTTATATGTAACCAAGAGGTTAAATTATATTGCATTGGCACGAAACCCTGAGTTGAAGATCCTCTCTATTTCAGTCAAAATTTGTTGTTCTGAGACGAGAGACAATTTTACTTATAAGCCTTAAGTTTTCAACAGCAGCGACGTCATTTTGAGAACATTACTTCTTGAAGATAGCGACTGGGAGATTTATATGATCTCCGTAGACACTGGGCTGAATCTAAAAAGCTTCTCTTATACGTAACATTATTATTCACAATATAGACATCTGACATACTAAAATCCATCACCATATCTCATCAAATCTCTCACTAAAATTATCATTTTACCCTCTTACTAAATGCTTATTTACATACATATAAACGTCAAACTGCGCAGCAAGAATTTCTCATGTCTTATGTGAAACTTGTTGAGTCATAATCGAATATGCAGGAATAGTATGACTTGGTGTATCTTAAAGTATAACCACATATTAGGCCTTCTATAAACTGCGCCATTTCATCGTGGCTACGGCTTGTTGCATCTAGCATCTGCCAGCGACCTTTTACAAATCTTTTCTCCACCTAGCTGGACGGCGTCCTCCACTACGCTTGCTAACGCGATACGTTAAGTGTTAGCAACGCATATATCGGCACTGCATATTCAATTACTTTCAGTTTATTCCAAACACTTTTATAACAAACATTCATCAAGCATCATATCACCCGAACACAAAATAAAAACTGGAATCCCGGCAACCAGTACGCACAGCCCTGCCCACCTTCAAACTTACGATCGGTCCTTATCTCAACGGCTCGCAGCGAGATTTGGACTCCGCAGCGTTTCAATAAAAATAAAGAGATAGATCTGCCAGAATACAGCCAGAGGCTTTTCAGTGGGAATTGTACGAAATAGTGTCGCATTCCGCGGCTTTACGCATAAAAAGCGCTTGTAAAAAATATGAAAGTCAGAGGTAAGTTTGGGCGAAGTTTGAAGTATTGTTTTTGTTTTACGCGTCTCGGCGAGTTTTATGTTTGGGCATTCAAGGCTTGCCGGAATAATGCTGAATAATTGTGACAAAATTTTAGGCATAACCGGAGATGAAGTAGCTAGGGTTGGGTAGGATGAAAAGTTTTCTATTCTTGCAGTGATAAATAAATGTGATTGTAGAAATAAAAAAATATATATCTACAGCTTGTAATTTACATACTCGTACCTACATGCACTCAGCATCGAACAAGAACGTACTATTCTAATTCGGGCGTATTTTCAATTTGATTACGGTTAAATTATATGCCTTTATTAATTGAGTGCTCCTGTTGTACTATTAGCGAGAAAGTAGCTGTGGGGTTAGATCGAGTATGCTAATGCTTTGTCACGTAGTTACTTATGCACAATAAAAAAGATTAAATTACTTATGATTTTCACGCGTGTCAGTAATTTTACTATTTCCTTATTATAGTAATAATAAAGGAAGTTAAAGCTTCGAGCTGTAACAAACGCTGAGATCTCAGACAAAAGCCCGCAAAAACTATTGTCATGCTCGAATACATTTGATAAAAAACCTATCAGTGTGTGCTGTGATCTGGTAAGAGGGAAAATATTATGATATTTTAACCCTGTTCGGTGCCAACAAACGTTGGAATCGCTCGGTTATTTTTATAGATAGAAAATTCCAAAAACTATTCGGCTTTTAGCAAAGCTTTCTATCCCATGCGGAATAGCTTAAAAAAATGTTTACGCCTGGTTTGTTTGTATTATTTGTATGCTAGTTTTTGTGGTATAACGGATTGTGCAAGAGTAATGTGTGATTGCTGATTCGATTATGTTTTTTTTTTTTTTTAATAAATCTGTTTATCGGCGTCATACAATATTTATAGCATTTATTAAATAATTCAAATCGGGTCACCCAGTACAAATATATGAGGTGACAAACATAAAAAACCATGCAATCGAACTGAGAACCTCCTCCTTTTTTTGAAGTCGGTTAAAAACAAAAACGGTCAACACTTTCTACGTTGCTATGATCTTTCGACATAATAAATGGGCATCACACTGAAAAACCTCGAAATTTTCTCTCATGTGAGTAAATTAATTAATTACATTAGTCTTCCAATCTATAAAATAAAAGCTCTACAATACCCAGATTAGAAACACGCATTTTGAACAAATCTACAAAAATGTTGTTTTAGGGCGGGAATCTGGCTTGCTCTCTCGTTTCACAGCCAGCTTTTCGCTTGCAGACACTTTTCAAATGCCTGTTCTATATCGGATATACATATAGTACAGGCTGAACCCGACACGTGACACATTTTGGGTCACAAATACGGATTTTACAACATCAGGTATATTGCTCGCAATTCCAACGGATGTGAGAGTGTCCAATAGTACCACTCACCGAAAAAACACAACAGCAAAGCCAATATTTCAAATATTCTTTCTGTTTAACATTAGAACCACTCTAATTGAATCAATTCAGATTTACTATATATTGTCAAACTCAGAAAGTCTGACGCCCAAACTCTAAACATATTTTTAGCATGTTAATATGAAATTGGAAACTGAACTAGGTATATTTCCAGCTACTAGGCTACGAAGACTGACAAATAAAATACACA
This sequence comes from Deilephila elpenor, assembly GCA_949752805.1. Lineage (NCBI taxonomy): Eukaryota > Metazoa > Arthropoda > Insecta > Lepidoptera > Sphingidae > Deilephila > Deilephila elpenor. The sequence continues at coordinate 540,006 of OX457113.1, read as the reverse complement.
AAACAATAAAACAGAATAAAATCCAGTATCCAAACAAGCAGAAAACATCCGTCGAGCTGTAGAGAAAAGAAATAATTGCCGTGAAACTCGCCGAAACTACCTCAAGGCTAACTTTTCGACAGCAATCGAATTTCCCCCGACACCTGCCTTATTTAAGACTGCAATGTGAGAAGCCTTTATATTTTACCATAGGTTTTGTTTCTTGTCTATGAATTGAAGTATTTTTAACATCGCATTTTGGTAGGATACTGTAGCAGACCAGCGTTGTAGAGACGGAAGTAAGTTCTTAATCTTTCTTATTTATAGGGGAACCTGTTTTCATGCATACATACATACATAAAGTCACGCCTTTTTCCCAGAAGGGGTAGGTAGAAGCGCCAGCACACACTTCGCATTGTATGTTCCGTCCCAGGATATGACAGGGGATGAGCCTATCGCCATATCGGGCACATATTTCTGACTCCGGGCTGATAATGAATAGAAAAACCCAATATCACTTTGCCCGGCCCGGTATTCGAACCCGAGACCTCAGCTTTGTAATAGTACCGTAGTACAACAACGCCACCGAAGCAGTCTGTTCTCAGTAGTTGGAAGTATATGATAGCATCACTTTAATTTTTACTGTTAAGATTTTAGAAAAATGATGAGGTATTTGTATAGGTCTAGGCTTCAAACATCGTATATTAGGTAAAGTGAGTTAAACCCATCTATAGGTACCCGTGTAGGTAGCCCGAAACAGACATAATAATAATCATAATCATTTCCCGCCAATCGAGATTCTATCGGTACAATAGGTACTTTACCTTACGTACTTATATTTTATGTTTTGAAATATTGTGATACCCCTTTTCCTATTTCGATTTAATAACATGAACAATCGCATCATGACAATAGTATTATAAAATCGTCTGGAGTCCTATAAAATACAGAACTGATGAACCTGGGGTAAATAAATTACATTTTAGGGTATTTATTTTGACTAATAACATATTTCTTGTATATAAAACCATAATTTCCGTATTACAATTCAGAACCAGATCACTCCGAGATCACAATTTACGTGTTCAGAGAGCCACGTGCTCGTCCCGAACCCATCGTAATTTCAGACGTTGCTGTAAGGGAAATACATAGGGATTTTATGTGGAGAGAACGGAGGGTTCTCTCGGGATTAATATCATCACGCGCGAACCCGCGGGTAGCAATAACTCGTGTACTTATAAAGCTATAACGTTATTCTCAACAGCGTGGATTGAAATAATAACCACAATAAACAAAGCACATTTTGAAGATTTTCTGCTTTTAATACGCTATCAGATTAGTTAGAGTATGCAAGATTTTTTTGCTCTTGATAAATTGTAGTTAAATAGAATATTTTCGCTGAATGACTAATTGAAGAAGGGGAAAAGAAGCTGAAAGTTTTAGCCAATGTAATAATTGGAGAGATTTTTGTTCAACAGTGGATTGAATAGGTTGATGTTGATCCTATACCGCACTATGAGGAACCGAGTGTAAACAAAAAAATAGACCAACGGTAGGACTAGTAACGAGGGTCTTAATATCAAGCGATTTATCTTGTGAATATCGGAAAAATATGTCAAAGATTAATTAAAAGATATAGATGAAAGAATTCACCGGGACTAAATCATCGAAGCTCCATGAATGTATTTAATTTAAGCAACATTAGAGGGATGTTGATAAAATGCTGAAAAAAATGTATCTCATATATTAAAATCTCTGTTCATAATATTATAACAACGGCACAAGAATTCAAATATTAACAAAATATTTATTTGACATTTAGAAATTTACAATGATAAATTTTAAGAATCTGAACAAAGAAGCCATTTCAAATTCAATAAAGCCATTTCTCTCGATAAATTATTCAAACGATAAACTTGCAATCGACAGTGGTCTCCGAATCTTAACCATGATTGATAAAGACTTAATGAAATATCGTCAAAATGTCAAAGAGCCTTTGGGATCGAAGTTCTTGGAAACCTAAACCGCTGCAAGGTCTGGATAAACTAATCAATACGTCCTTTGGATAACCTCGAAGGTTTTCGTAACTATTTTGGTGACCGATCCAGTTTTATTTTCCAGCTGTTTTTCGAGGTTTAACAAATTCGGTGCCGATTTCCCTGGTATTTTCGTATTAATGAATTTCAAAGCTTAAATTTCAACCTAAATGTACGAATATCAAAAATTATTCATTATTGAAATAAATCTAACAATCATTTCTGTCGATGGGTTATCTGTCGACAACATTACATTAAAAATTAAAAATCATTTTTTATTACCTAATCGAGGATATTTTTGGGATCTTCGTAGTCTGATAATGCTTATATTATCGCGAGCCTCCCGTAAGGAGTATTATCACTAGTTAGCACTGATTGCAGTACAAAAGCCTGATACCTATTGCGGTCCAATGCTGAGCAATTGTGACTCTCCAATTGTACGCCAGTGAACCCAATCCTTCGCTTTGCTTATTTATCTCCGGCCTGCCACACAACAAAGCACTTTCGTTGAAGACGTATTGCAGATAATTTTTAAATGATATAGAAGCTCACGCATACATCCCAGCGGAGATAAGCTATGCAGGCTCGGCGATCCTTCCATACTACAGACGATTGGTACGCCGTGTTTCATTCCTTCCTGAGTCCTGATTAGAGTGAGCCGGCCATTTTCATTTATTAATTCATTCACTACCAGCCCGTTGCTGTACACTGCTGGACATAAGGTACCAAAGCCTCTCCCAAGGTACGGCACAGAGCCCGTTCTGCTGCTTTATGCATCCAGTCGCTGCCGGTCCTCTTGTGCAAGTCGTCAAGCCATCTAGCCTGTTGCCATACTTGACACAAATTTCAGTCTTATGAAATTCATGTGAGATTTTTAAACCAAATTACTAATGTAAGCTGGAGTGTCCGACTTGAGAATCGAATCTAAGATCCGACGGTTTCCAGCCCAGACACGATGATTAAATCACTGAAGAAATTTCAAAATAAACTAAGCTATCTTGACCTAGGAGCCGCAAAAATAAACTCAATGGCAGACAGATGTTACGATGTACAAACGGACACACAATCCAGACATTTATTGAACTTTATTTGGCAGACAGGCGAAAATTAAAATCTATTTCAAATTTGTAGCTTTAAAAGTAAATCCTTTGGAGCCAGAGCGAAGGGGTCTCAATTTAAAGAGAAATATTGGCGAGTTTATGACGTAATAAAACTTATTTTGGAGCAAACAAAAGAAATAATTTTCTAGAGCACGTTTATAGTGTCAGTATAATAGACTAGTCCTTGGCTTCACTGAGGTCGTGACATTGTAACTTTGATTAATTTTAAACCTATGTCAGAATCCCTGGCACAGTTGATTAGATGTCGATTGTGAAACAATAGGCCGCGGGTTCGATCACAAATATTTGTTTGATCCACAGGTATATAATTCGTGTCGGAGTGTTAGTGAGACCGAAAAGTCTCTTGCTACCTGATAACTACGACAAGATTTAGTTGGTCTTAATGTGGGGTCGTGTGTGACTCTTGGGTGTATTTATTTACTTTAAGAGTTCGTTATAAGTGCAAGTTAGCAAGATTGCGATATCGTAAACAGAGGTTAAGAACTTATCATTGCGACCTTCATTAGTGTATCGCGGTTCGTATTTATCTTGTGTGTATCGAGATGCAATGAGGCCGGGATAATTCTTTTGACTAGTAAGCGATAGCCATCTCGCTTCGGTGGTTATATGGACTGCGCTTGCGGTCAGCTTATTTACTTTGTCAAATAAAATATTAATTGTGTATTATGTGTAATAATAATTGTGTATAAAATAGTATATTGTAAGTGTAAATTAGCATACACACATAAACTCACGCCTTTTTTCCGGATGGGGTTGGCAGAAGTGCCACCAATACACCCATGTTTCGCTTTGTGTGTTCCATCTTACAATACGATGGGGGCGAGCCTATCGCCATATCGGGCACAAATTTCTGACTCCGGTCTCATAATATATAGAAAAATCCAATATTTTGCCCAACCCGAGAGACGAACACGAGACCTCAGCGATGTAATCGTATAGTAGTACAACTGCACCACCGAGTCTGTCCGAGGCGTGTGTGAAAATTAGCATTTCGTTATATAACTTATTTCGTCTGGCGTCTCAGTGTGATGGCTATTCTTCCCTTATGAAATGGTTGTAGGTATTTTTATAACATTTATTTAACGTAACAGAAACTCGTACACGTCGACTAGAAAAATATTTTCTCTAACATTCAAACGGGAATGTACAATCGAAGTCCAAATACAGAAACATACCGAATCGATCGATTGTTATTTGACGTCGAAAATCGTTGGTTTTTTTTTTGTTTTACGTAATATCATCACGCTTGTTACACATCCACCTATATACGAAAGTGCTGAGACCACATCACGCTATCGACGCATGAACAAACATTCCAAAATCCACACGATGGCGCAATGCTGACTACGCATCATGGGCCACGAGTTCGACTCTGCGTGATCGCCGGCAACTTCACTTTTTGGTCAACCATCGATCGGGTCACTAGGCATAAGTTTTAATTGTAACTTTTAATTAATAAATCAATTATAATTTAATTTCGGTTTTTTTTGAGTCCTCCGGCAGCGACTTACATAATTGGCGCAGTCGGTAGGATTCCCGGGTCGGGTCGCGAATCGCTAATATCGCACCACGTGGTCGCGCTCCGATAAACTTTCAACGTTGCGCCGGGAGATCCTGAACAACGAGGCCGCGCCGGAGATCTGAACTTCGATACCGCTCAAGAAGAATCGTCATGTGCATGTAAGTACACTGAATAGTCCAGTGGTTGCTTACCTTTCCTTTTCCATTATCCCTAAGTAGTTTACATTATCTCCAAGATTTTTTCCAAATCAAAATCAAGGAAACCTAGGTTAGCTAGTAATAGGCAATTATTTTTAGACGCTAGGAGAAATTTGGATCAATCAAACGTAGAAATGGCAAGCTTAGATAACATCTACAAAGCCCTCCGCTTACTTCCCGAGTTTGACGGAAATCCAAACGTCTTAACTAGATTTATTAAATTATGCGATGAAATAGTAGAGAGATTTGGTCAGGATGCCGACGAACTAGAAAAAGTGTCCTTAGAAAACGGTATATTAAATAAAATTGTTGGCCCCGCAGCCCGTTTAATAAATACTAATGGTATTCCTACTGATTGGGTAGGCATCCGTAGCGCTCTTATTAACAATTTCTCCGACCAAAGAGATGAAACCGCGCTGTACAATGATTTAGCTCTGTTAACTCAAGGTTCTAGTACACCACAAGAGTTTTATGAACGTTGTCAAAATCTTTTTAGTACCATCATGACGTATATCTCATTGCATGACAACTTAGAAAGCACTATAGCCGCGAAAAGGGACTTATATAAAAAACTAACACTACAAGCTTATTTGCGCGGACTAAAAGATCCTCTTGGATCCAGAATTAGGTGTATGCGACCAGAAACTATAGAAAAAGCATTAGAATTTGTTCATGAGGAAATGAACACTATTTATATGCAAAGCAGAAATGATCATCTTCCAGATAGGAAAATGTTAGGGCAAATGCTTTCTAACCAACTAACTCCTAATTTTAGAATGCCTAACCACACCATTACACACATGCAGCACCCACCTAAACCATATAATGTTGTAATGCCTGGTCCTAGTCGTCCCCAACACGGAATCAAACCGCCTCCGTTTCAACCTCGAATGCAAACGCGCACTCAGCAAATGTTTGCCGCGCCACCACCGGGGTACAATCAACGTAACCCAGTATTCAAAATGCCGCCGCAACCGGTAAATCAGGGCCCTAAGCCAATGAGCGGTGTAAGTCACTTCGTGCCTAAACAATTACCGCCAACCCCCTGGAATTGGGCAAGGCAAGGGAATCCACCACCCACAAATTATTTTAAAGCGCGTGATGTTAATTTAAACGAATGCTCAAGCTACGACGATAGTAGTTATTACACCTATGACGCGTATTACGACCCTTATTACTGTAATGAATATGACGAATTTAATTACAATGATTATTACAGCTCATATGAAACACCCTATAATTCAGAGATGTTCAGTCAGACCGAACAGCAAGTAGTCGAGGAAAAAATTCCACAGCCTTCTGCTGAGGATTTTCAGAAGGATCAGAAATCAGACAAATTAGGATAGAGTTAAATTTACATAGTCGAAGACAATTGCCGTATATACATATATCTAACCCCCCACTAAACCTCTTGATTGACACGGGCGCTAATCAATCGTTTATTAGCCCGGACTCGGTTAGCAAATTTTTTTCTCACATACCACTAAATTACGATCCATTTGAAGTCACAAACGTGCACGCTACCACAAGAAATGATTTTTCCATTAATTTACCCTGCTTCGCCGAATTTAATGATTCGAAAGTTATGAAATTATTCGTTTATAAATTTCATGACCATTTTGATGGCTTAATAGGTATGGACTTACTTACCGAGTGGGAAGCGAAACTAGACCTTAAAAATCTTACTCTCACAACAAAATTTGCTGTTAACCCTATTAGAATTTATAACTCGCGGAACTTAAACTTATATGAAACAATAATACCTGCCAATAGTTCAAAGTTAATTAGAATACCCGTAAACTCCCCAGATGGCGAAGTATCCATTCCAGAACAAATTGTATGTAATTGTGTAATTTCCGAATGTTTAACTACAGTTAAAAATAACCGTGGCATAGTTGAAGTGACGAACCCTACGAAAAACGATATTATATTGTCATTAGATCGCGCGACGCAAGCGACAGTATATAATAACGAGTGCATAAGCACCGAACAACCATCGCCACGCGCTAAAGACGTCATTTCTCGTTTACGTACGGAACATTTAAACGCGGAAGAAAAAGCTAATTTAATCGCGCTTTGTACTAAGTTTTGTGACGTATTTTATATTGATGGCGAACCTCTTACTTTTACAAATAAAATAAAACACAACATCCGAACTACCGACGAAATACCAGTTTATACAAAAAGTTACCGCTATCCATTTATTCACCGCGAGGAAGTGAGTGAACAGATACGTAAAATGTTAGAGCAAGGGATCATTAGACCGTCAGAATCCGCGTGGAGCTCACCAATTTGGGTAGTTCCAAAAAAGGTCGACGCTTCTGGTAAACAGAAATGGAGACTCGTCGTTGATTTTCGAAAACTCAACGAAAAGACAATCGACGATAAATACCCAATACCGAACATAGCAGACGTTCTCGATAAATTAGGCAAATGTCAATACTTCACAACTCTTGATCTTGCATCCGGCTTTTATCAAGTCGAAATGAATCCCTCCGATATACCCAAAACGGCTTTTAACGTAGAACATGGGCATTTCGAATTTTTAAGAATGCCGATGGGTCTTAAAAATTCGCCGTCCACTTTTCAGCGTGTTATGGACAATGTCCTTCGAGGCTTACAGAATGTCATATGTCTTGTATACTTGGACGACATAATTGTCTTCAGTACATCACTCCAAGAACATATGATCAACCTCGAAAAAGTTTTCCAGAGATTGCGCGAGTCTAATTTTAAAATACAATTAGATAAGTCGGAATTTCTGAAACTTGAAACCGCATACCTCGGACACGTAATTAGCAGCGACGGAATAAAACCTAACCCCGATAAGATTACTGCGATACAAAATTATCCGTTACCAAAGACCCCCAAAGAAATAAAACAATTTTTAGGACTTTTAGGATATTACCGTAAATTTATCCCTGACTTTGCTCGAATAACCAAACCCCTTACACAATGCCTAAAGAAAGGAAAAAAGGTAACATTTGATTCAAATTATATTACTTCTTTTGAAAAATGCAAAACTTTACTGACGAACGACCCCATCTTAAAATATCCAGATTTTGAAAAAGAATTTATACTAACAACAGACGCTTCAAATTTCGCAATCGGTGCAGTATTGTCTCAAGGTACCGTAGGCTCGGACAAACCAATAGCGTACGCTTCGCGCACTTTGAACGATAGCGAAGTTAATTATAGCACGATTGAAAAGGAACTTTTGGCAATCGTGTGGGCAACAAAATATTTCCGCCCTTACCTTTTCGGCCGTAAATTCAAAATTTTAACAGACCATAAACCACTTCAGTGGGTCATGAGTCTTAAGGAACCAAATTCTCGCCTCACGAGATGGCGTTTGAAACTTAGTGAGTACGACTTTACTGTCATTTACAAGAAAGGCAAAAGTAACACTAATGCCGACGCACTTTCTCGCATTGAGATTTATAATGAGGACACGTGCTCTATGATTGCGAATGCGACGGATAGGCCACCCTCTTTAGCCAACTCAGATACACAGACAGCACATACATCCAATGAGAATCCCATACTTGACATTCCAATCACAGACGATCCCTTAAATAAATTTCACCGTCAGTTATGTCTAACCGTAGTAGGCGATATTAAAAAGAGACCGGTAGCTACGAAACCTTTTGACACACACACACGGACATCTGTTCAGTTATCTCAATCTAATTTGGAAGAAGATGTTGTTTCAGCCATTAAGGAATATGTTAACCCAAAAATTAAAACTGCTCTTTTAATTACACCGCCTCTTGCTATGTACCAAATCATACCAATAATTCAGAATAAATTCAAAAGTTCATCCATGAATTTAGTCCTTGCTAAGAGAGAGATTGAAAACGTTAAAGAATATTTGCGACAACAGGATATCATTCGTTATTATCACGAGGGTAAAACCAATCATCGCGGCATAAACGAGTGTTATCTTGCTTTGTCTGATAGATATTTTTGGCCAAAAATGAAAGAACACATTACTAAGTTCATAAATGACTGTACAATATGTGGACAAGCCAAATACGATCGCAACCCCATCAGGCCTAAGTTTAATATTGTGCCACCAGCCACGCGACCTTTTGAAATTGTCCATATGGATAGTTTTACCGCCCAGAATGAAAAATACCTTACCTTTATTGATGTTTTTTCTAAGTATGGCCAAGCATACCTATTAAGAGACGGCACCGCTGTAAGTATAATACAAGCTTTACTAACCTTTAGCACGCATCACGGGTTACCATTTACCATTATTACAGATCAGGGAACGGAATTCACTAATCAGTTATTCTCCGAATTCTGTAAAATCCACAAAATCATCCATCACCAAACCTTGGCTCATTCACCAAACGCGAATGGTAATATTGAAAGATTTCATTCAACATTGATAGAACATCTTCGCTTACTAAAATTAAATAAGCGTGACGAACCCATTACTAACCTCATGTTATATGCCATAATCGCTTACAATAGTTCAGTCCATAGTTTTACCAAATGTAGGCCTTATGATCTTATCTTAGGGCATACTGACCCCAGGGATCCCACTGACATAGACCTCACCCAGCATCTTTTACAACAGTACACCGTAACGCATAGGGACCGCATGAAAAAAGTATACAGCTTAATTAATGAAACATCTCTCGCCAATAGGACATCGCTCATAGATAACCGGAATAAAGCTCGTGAACCGGAACCGGAATACCAACCTGAACAACAGATTTTTATTACAAATCCTTGTGCTAGCCGGTCAAAACTAGCTCCTAGATATACTCAGGATACAGTATTGGCAGACTTACCCATACATATATATACTTCTAAGAAGAAGGGCCCCATTGCCAAAGCTAGGTTAAAAAATGTCCCTAACACCGCTAAGTTGTTGCAGAATTCCACTGATGCTGATTCTCGGCCTCGCGCGGGCGACCGAGATAAAACTGGAATCCCTTGAAGATGGACCAGGGATTTTACCTTTTACGTTAGGACCCATGAAACTCACAACTTCACACCATACGTTTTTGCAATACATAAAACTGACAGACATTGATAACAGTATAAAACTCGTAGAAGGACAATTAGCCCAAGTCAAAACCAAGTTAGATAACTATACTTATTCAATGTATGAATTCCAAATAGATCATTTAAGTAGTAAACTGGATAAAGTTTCATCTCAATTAAAGACTCTGGAACCCAATCGTTTTAAGAGAGGCCTCATAGATGGTCTTGGATCTGTCATTAAGAGCATAACTGGAAATTTAGATTATTCAGATGCCATTAAATATAATAATGCACTTAAAATTCTAAAAGATAATCAGGACAAAATAATTAACGAGCAAAACCAGCATATTAGTATTAGTTCGGAATTGATGGACGAACAAACAAAAGTAATTTCGAAACTCGTAGAGAATCAAATTCAATTAAACAAAACGTTGCATATTTTACTTGACACCGAAGCATTTGCGCAATACACACTTTTAAAGTTTGCTAAATTTGCTCAAATTTTAGCTATAATTAGCGATAATATAGATAGCTTAGCAAGCGAATTAAGTAGGTTAGAGAATGCGTTAGCATTTTGTGGTCAGTCACGTACTCACCATTCCATGTTAAGTTTAAAAATAATGAATAGTATGTTAGTCACATTAAGATCGGTCTATAGTAAAGACCAATTACTAGATTTACAGTATAGAGAGTACTATGACGTCATAAAACCCGCGTCATACTTTAGCGAAGATCAAATTGTTTTCCTATTTAAGTTTCCTATTGTATCACCATTGAACTTTGCCTTATATAAATTAGTAATAGTACCAAACAAGGATAGGCAAGCTATTATCCCTCCTGTCCCTTTCCTCGCGATCACTGGAACTCTTCATGTATACATTGAGGCAGAATGCCCGAAGGTAGACTCCGTGTATCTCTGCGAGGAAACTTTCAATCACCAGCTGAAATCTCACCCGGACTGCATCTGTAATATAATTGAAGGAAGAACCACAAAAGAGAGCTGCAACAAAACCACCATCGACTTGACGAGGCCAGCCACAGAGAAAATGGACGATCGCCATTACGCCATAGTATTCCCAAGACCAACTCAAGTACGACTTACCTGCGACCGTGATGACTTCATGAAACTAACCGGAAGCTATCTAGCAATCATACCACATAACTGCAAACTGCGAACAAACGAACTCACCATAGCTAACACCAACAATCGTATAAGAGGACAACCAATCAAGATTGCAAACCTTTCATCGGGTTTAGAAGCAAAATCTCCTGAAACATATCCACTCGTGAAAGCCAACTCTATTAATTTGAAGACATTACATAGAATCCAAGATAAAATAAATTTACAAGAGCATCTTACAACAAGTCAATCCGACGTCATTTACCACACCACGGTTCCTGTGTACTGCATATTATTAGGTACAATTGCACTTGTTATCGGAATTCTATATCGAAGGTATCTTCACCAATCCAAGGAGATTAGTATAACACCCGAAAACGACAGCATATATGCAAAACCAGAGTCATCCCGCCAGAAACCACAACCGAAGCAGAATCCACAGCTTCCCAGCGATATTTTCTCTAAACGACAAAAATAATCGCTGAGCTGAGGGGGGAGGTGTTACACATCCACCTATATACGAAAGTGCTGAGACCACATCACGCTATCGACGCATGAACAAACATTCCAAAATCCACACGATGGCGCAATGCTGACTACGCATCATGGGCCACGAGTTCGACTCTGCGTGATCGCCGGCAACTTCACTTTTTGGTCAACCATCGATCGGGTCACTAGGCATAAGTTTTAATTGTAACTTTTAATTAATAAATCAATTATAATTTAATTTCGGTTTTTTTTGAGTCCTCCGGCAGCGACTTACATAATTCGCTTGTGTCAGCATGGAGATAAGCAAATTTTTCACTAATAAATATTAAATTATGTAGTTTGAATTACCAAATCCCTTTGGAACAATATTAAGATACATATTCATAAGAACGTATTTCTATTGTAGCTTATATGTAACCAAGAGGTTAAATTATATTGCATTGGCACGAAACCCTGAGTTGAAGATCCTCTCTATTTCAGTCAAAATTTGTTGTTCTGAGACGAGAGACAATTTTACTTATAAGCCTTAAGTTTTCAACAGCAGCGACGTCATTTTGAGAACATTACTTCTTGAAGATAGCGACTGGGAGATTTATATGATCTCCGTAGACACTGGGCTGAATCTAAAAAGCTTCTCTTATACGTAACATTATTATTCACAATATAGACATCTGACATACTAAAATCCATCACCATACCATCTATACTAGTGAGTAAGCAGATGCAGTGTACCGAGATAGAATAAAGATGTCACGAAAAAGAATAATTTAAAATAAATTAAAAGGTCTTCAAAACTGTAATTAAAAATATATAAATCAATATAATCTATTAAAATAAAATACCTGAATATGGCAACTATTTTTGTGAGGTCACACGTGTTTAGAAACTGATATAGACTAACATATCCAAAAACTGTGCAATTCTGACGAAATTATATACATACAAGTCGAATTGATACTCTCCTTTTGTGAAGTCGATTAAAAAGTATCGTATCAAAGTAAATACATGATATTGAAAATCGATCATTTTAATCGGGCCGGCATTATTATATCGACCTACTACAGATATTTATCTCTAGTTGGATGCTGTGTACATACGATCAGATGCATCTTGCTAGCATAAAACCCTCAGTTCAAACCGAAATTGAAATTCCAAACTAAACATTCCCCGACTCGGTACTGAATAAAAAAATATTTTCCCGGCCGACTGACAACAATAAACCTCGCACATCAAAAAGCGTGGGTTTATTAAGGAAACAGTGCATGGAACGCATAAACGCATCGCATTAACCGATTTAACACGAAACGAGTGCAGCGTTGTAAAAGTTTTATGCACAAACATAAGAAATTCACACCGCGATTAGACTACGTCGAATTAATGGTCTTTCGGGCTTCCGATTGTACTGTGGTGTCTCTGATAGCGAATATCTTTCTGTGATTATAATTTTAAGGAAACATTTTATGAAATTTTCTGTGGGACGTATTTGAGCGATTTACTATTTTATTAATTGTTAATATTTGGTATGAACCAGCGGAAATACCTTGGAGGCTTAAATAGCATCTTCTAGCGGTTTCTTTTATCATGCGATGACTATCAATATGTAATGGCATTGGATCAACTCAACATAACTTATTAGTCACGGTACCGAATTATTTGACTTATAATTTAACAATCAACTGCTTGCTTGACTGAACCCCTTCGAAAGTGGAATTTTAGAAAATTAACATCAATTAAGTAAGTCAGTCATCATTTAAGTTTTTAATTTTATTTGTGATGAAAATCTTTTTTAGTACTTATCTAAGTTTTTTAGGAGGTCTTGTGCAAGATTTCACACGTCTATACCTATTCATCTTAATATCTATTGTACCACATTCGCCTCAAAATTTCAACTGCCCACAGTAAGTAATTTCCTATCAGCCACGCGGGTACTTATTTTTCGCTCCAATGCCACTAAAAACAATAATTCTGGGCAGTCTAAAATAAAAGACACAACCACAATTTCTTACACATTGAACATAAAAATCACGCCTTTTTCCTAGAAGGGTTAGTCAGAGATGCAACGTTTCGCGTTATGTGTTCCGTCCCTGATGAGACGGGGGCGAGCCTATCGCCATATCGCCATGTTGACTCGGGGCTAATAATGAATAGTAAAACCCAATATCACTTTACCCGACCCAGTATTTGAACCCGAGAGCTCCAGCTTTGTAATTATACCGTACAACAAATACGCCAACAAGGCATTTTCTTAGACGGCACCAAAGCGTCCTCATTACAATTTCACATAGAGTTACAAACACAAAAGTAATGTAAGAGCCGCATATTGCTAAATAATTATAATTTATGGACATGAATGCGTGGCACACCCGCCATTTCGCATTTATAAAATAAGCTCACAAAACGAAGAAATTGCTCGGCGTACGTGCGAGAAAGTTAAGAGATTAAAAATATTTCTACGTCTGAAAGGGCAGCAGTTTACACCTGCGAATGAAGTTTGTGTAACACGTTTGGAGAATTACTTCAAACTACTCTGATTTAATCAGCAAATTTATTTAATAATTGACCTACATACCCTTTCATGCATTATTCTAGTTTCATCGTGCCACTATATTACAAATAAACAGTATTTAAGTATATAACTTATTGTTAATTCCTAAATTCTGACAGAATCCCTATAGACGGCTCCAAAATGCTGCCAGTACCCTAACTAGGCACTCAAAAAGAACAATTTACCCAAACCAGCTTTGCCTAAATCTAGTAAAATAAGTAGAGCCCTGGGAGTTGTAGGACTTACACAAAGGCTGTTTTCACAAACGTTTAAACGTTGCCTAATTAAGTAACATCTGGTAGGAAAGGAATTAAATAGGTAATAATTAATACAAATCTCGCGCCGACCGACAAAGTGAAAAACTATTTTCTTCGATATTGTCGGGGCTACAAATATTGAAAAACCATAGCTGGTTGTGTTAACCACATATATTTGTTTCATTTCAGGTGTTTGCTAGCAGATTTGTACAGGTAAGTGACACTTATTTCAAATTACCCAAGTTATGCGAAACAATCTAACCTTCCATAATGCCTAACAAAATTATCACCTAACTTAGGTTCTGTAAGCAAAAAATAAATATAGAGTGATCGATTTCAGCGACCAATATGGTTAATAAAATAGTCATAAGCCATGTCACGCCAATAAAGCAGTAGGTAATACTCGCAATTGAAAATCACTAAAACGTATTTATGGTGTTATGAAAGTCCAATCATACAATCTCTGAATAATAAAGAGCGGCGTCGCTGGTCGTGACAAATGACGCGCCTTGCCTCGCCTTGCCTCGCCTCACGCCTTCTTTCCGTGCCGCCTTACGTTATGACGGTTCGCGCCTTGCCTTATGACGGTCTTGCGTCTTGCCTTGTGACGTCACTCTCCTTGCCTCGTGACGCCTCGTGAAAGCAAACTCGCACCCGCGTTGAAGTCAGCCAATCTGTCCGTTACACCCCAAGGGATTTTATTTGTACAAAATATTATCATATTCGCTTTTTGTCGCCGCCGCGTGTTGTGGAAATAATCTGAAAGTCTTTACGTTTATAAGACATTTGGTATTCTCTTTTGTTTTATATAAATGCGATTTTAATTTTCTTTTAGTAACAGTGCTGTCCCTGTTGTGTTTATCTATTAAGATAGAAGTAAAAACTGACATACCGAGTCTTTTAAAAAAACGAAAAAACTCGCAAAAATTATTCATTTGTGTATTATTATTAGTTGATTTGTTCAGTAAATAAATACTAATATCATAGGAGATTTCAGGAAAAGTTATGATAACATGAGTTGTAGTGAATCGAATAAATTACCCAGTCGATAAACCAGTATCTATTTATTGCGACATTGGCAATAAAAATATACCCAATGTCATATATATAAAAGCGAGTTAAACTTATTATAATAAGTTTTATTACCCAACTACTATGAATAAAATATGTTATATTATGTATTTTGTATTACTATGTAAATGTAGTATTTGAGGAAAAATATATAAATATAATTATATATTTATGATCATACAGAAAATACTAAAATCACCGTTTTTACCAAGAAACTTAGAAGTTAATCAAAACACCCTTAGTACTTTTTTGTATAAAAAAACAAACTCACAAATATATTTATAATGTTAGTGGAATATTAACCAAGTTAGTAGTGACCTTCTCGTGGATGAAGAAAGGGAGATCAAACCAATATTTTAAAAAATCATTAAGTTATTTTTCCTACTATTCAAAAAAATACAAATTATTTTTCAAGCGTAAATTGCTAAATAAATAGCTTATAAAGCGTACAATCCGCTGTCAGTGCACCCCACCTTCCCATATAAGCGGTAGTTGGCAAATTCTCGCTGACACTGACGCGGTCTAGGTGAGCTAAGTTCCAGACAATCCCCAACTTTGAGGTGCCAGGTAGAAACTTCACCGTAAGCAGAATTATTTCTCACCTCGTTTTATTTATCATATGGAATATTTTTGGTTGAGTTTTAATATTTGTGAAATATTCGTGTAAACTGGCACAACTAAATGGGCACATACATACATACATAAACTCACGCCTTTATCCCAGAAGGGGTAGGCAGAGGCACCACTAGGACACCCACATTTCGCTTTGTATGTTCCGTCCCATGATGTGATAAGGGGCGAGCCTATCGCCATATTGGGCACAAATTCCTGACACCGGGCTGATAATGAATAGAAAAACCCAATATCACTTTGCCCGACCCGGGATTCGAACCCGAGACCTTAGCTTTGTAGTCGCACCGTAGCACAACTACGCCACCGAGGCAGGCAGTCTAAATGGGCACTTTGGCGCTTAATGTTAAGTGCACTGCAATCCAAGTAAAATATCCATTGGCTAGTAACTACTAAGTTGAACCAATAATTTGTTTTTTATATCTTTTTATTTATTTCATACCCGTCAAAATTATTGTGTGTCAAAAATATTGGAAATTCTTAAGCAGATTGACCCCGGAACGCGACACGCTTGATTGTTTTATTGGGAAGGCTTAAAAATGTATGAAGATGGTTGCTATCCTGGCGATATTAGAACCTGAAGATAAGGCACGTTCAACATTGTCTTTAAGCTTTTATTTCGAAACTTTAGTTTCTTAGTGAAAGGAAAAAGGCATTTCTTGTCATACCATTTGTATCTGATGTATAATGGATAAGTACAGGGCGTAAAAATAACAAAAATCTTATTCTGTATACAATTTCTAGATCGTCAAGTATCTAAATTTAGTCTTTTACAAAAAAACATCAAGATTATTCTTATATTCATATTTACTCCCACAACTAACTCCTACAGAAAACTGTCCGTTTATTTCGCCTTTATTATTTTTAAGAAAATACTTTTATAATTTGAACATTAGATCGTCATTGTGACGTCAGGAATACCGGTGGGAATACCGAAGAGCGGAATGATAAAGTTCAATGAACCACTTCTTCTTTTTTTGCAAGTATGCTGTAAGAAATATATATAATATATAAATAGAAATGCGTGTCCAACCCACTGTACTCTGTACAAGTAATACCAACTATGCGTAGTTTTAAAATACCCACAATCTCAGTAGAAATCTACACATCGGCGTATATATCTAAGACGCCAACATTTCGTACAAATAGACGACATTTCGACGTTGCCACGAACACGAATCTAGAATATTTGAGCTAAGTTTCCTAGTCCCCAAACGAGTCACATGCGTCACTTCGACTCGAGCCGCGGCACGACCGCACGAAGCTAGTTGTTAATATAAATACGTAATAGCCGAGCATTCCGAGGATATTAAAGTGCATTTACTTTAATGCAGATCTGCCGCTGCCTACAGCTCAGTGGTCCGCGTGCATTTATTGTGCACAAAAAGATTTCCAACGCACACAGCGGCACAAATCGAGGTACCACATCGCAGATAAAAAATAAAAAGTGACAGCGCGCCCACAGTTTCACGTACACAAAAGTTCGCTATCGGTAACTGCAATGCCTTCGGGCGCGTTTTTAAATAATAACTCGTGTATCTTTCAGCTGTATGCGTGGCCCGGATAGACATTTAAATTGCGCTGAACACTTGTTTCGTATCGGATATTCGCTCGGTATTGTTACTTGAACACGTTTTGGTGCGATACAACGCTTTATTTCGGTCGCTTGAAAAACCTGTGTTTACGTCGGAACTTGTTCGAGCTTTTGTAAATGGAAGAGGTGAAATATAATGAAAGAACGGCAGTACGGATTTTTGAGAATAATTTCTAAGTTTTTTTGGTATATCTAGTTTATTATCACTAGAATGAAGAAGAGACATTGCGGAGAAAGCGTCGTTATTAACTACTCACTTGACTTTGGAGGGCTAGGTTTTCTTCTTTCTTTCCTCTTACAACCGTAAAGGAAGTCAATGACCTGATGATACCTTGCTCTTGGAACGTAGATATGATAATATTAAAACAGACCAAGTCATAGTACTTTAAAATATTGAATTAGGTATCCCATAGAGACTAATATATTTTCAAAGAAACGAAATGAAAAAATAACTGATATTCAGCCTACTTTACAATAAATTATTATCTGCTAACCTCAGCGAACCCGACGGCAAAAAAGGCAAGGCGGCTATTTTTCGTCGAGACATCTGTATTGGTAGTCCCTTTGTAGGCGTGAAGTTTCGTTTATGAAACAATAAATTTCACCATGGTCACCATGGCGTTTCTTGCCGCCAATTTGATTCATCAAGGTGAATTACCTTGTCAACGTGTTTATGAAAGTTGATGCATTTGTAAAAATTGGTGTAGTATTGATTATAGGAGATTAATTATATTGTAGAGCATACAGTTTTCAGGGTCAAGTTCATATTAGGTACATAATATATTAAAATCATCCTTTTCGAACCAACCCAATATAACATTTTAATACAACTACCAACTTCAGTCATAAATTGAGTAAATTCTCCGAATCGGAAATAGAAATTCATTTAAAATTTTCATATTATTGGAAAAACAGTCTACAGATAACTATTGAAAAACTGATTATGATAAAAGCATGAACAAAAACCGGGCTATTTATTCACGGTATTCGTGATTAATTGCGATTTGCGGTTTGTTCTACGGATGTGTTCAAAACATTCCTTTAACACAATTATAGCTGGGATTGTACCCTGACAAATGATACTACACTAAACTTTATTCATGTTTTCAATAATATTATCTGTTACAGTTATGCGATATTGAAATATGCGAGGATTGTCATATTCTTAATATGCGCTTTTATAAAACTAAATAATTTATTTTATTTATGTTCTACTGCAAAGTAACTCTGAAAATATGGTCAGAGAAAATCTGTCCCGTAGGTGGCGGAAGATGACTATGTCTTTGAGAGGTAATTTGATACAAAACTAAATAATATTTCCCATTTGACAACCTAGCTTATCGAACATGAAATTACTTTGTATTCGTATTAATTATTTTGTATTCGTTGCCAATACACTAAAGTGCACCACGCTAGCCTTTCGTAGGCTGACATATCATTCCATACAAATTCCTCAATTCAGTACAAAAAACTATATAGAAAAAACTAGACCTTGACAACTTTTGCAGCATGCAATATCCTAAATCGTATCCCAAAAACAAAACTTTACACGTATCACAGAAGCGCCCTTGAGCGCAGTCCGTGTTGATCTGAGCGCACCGCGCGCGGCGTTCGCTTTCCAACGCTCTGAAAACTGTCTCAAAGTAACATTAATGCTGATAGGAAAAACATTCGCGTGGCCTACTGGGCTTATATCTGGGTCTATTTCTGGAAATAGTTACAATAGTTTAATTATCTTTTATGTTGTCCTGTTTTGGCATTTGTGAGGGGGTGGGTATATGTCCTGTTTTTCTATTAATAAATAATTATGTTAAGAGGTTATCAGGCTTTTTGTCCTAGTTTTATATATTGCTGAAGAGACAGATATTGTGGTTAATCTATTGTAACAGTTTCTAAGCAACTCATACGCCTTCATCAAATGCTGAAGCTTAATAATCGGTACTATTTTATGACGGACTAATACTATTGGTAATGGTTTCATTAGATTCCGAAAATATACTATTTGTTGCCTCTTAAACATCCATTGACCTATTAAAACTGAACGCCTACCAAGACTCTCATTAAACCAGCAATGTAATGCTACTAGAACTACTACTTTATTCAAATAAAATAATTAGAATAAAATGCGAGTGAAAAGGGCAAGGAGAAGGAAAATAATTAATATAATTACATGGTAAAGAAAGTGGCGGTTGCTATGCAGGAAGGCTGACCCAGGTAGCACTAATATTGTACATATACAACTCACGCCTTTATCCCCGAAGGGGTAGGCAGAGGCGCCACTAGAACACCCACATTTCGCCTTGCATGTTCCGTCCCACGTTGAGATAGGGGGCGAGCCTATCGCCATATCGGGCACAAATTCCTGACTCCGGGCTGATAATGAATAGAAAAATCCAATATCACTTTGCCCGACCCGGGATTCGAACCCGAAACCTCAGCTTTGTTACCGTACCGTAATACAACTACGCCACTGAGGCAGTCAAATAATATTGTAACATTGAATTATCGTCTTTTATTAAATGATATATTTTTCAAGGCAGTGCTTTACGTAGTTAAATAAATAAGTAACAAAAATATCCGTAATACATTAATAATATACGAGTAGAACCAAAGCACAAAATATAAAAAAAATCATTTTTTCTAGCCTTAATCTCTAAAGAAAAAAGGATCAAGACCTGAATTATTTAATTACGTCTGCATTTTACTTTATCTTGTATAAACCAGCATTTAACAACATTACGCGATATCGTATTGGAATATGATGCAACAATTTAGCTCTATGCATATTCAACGACAAATAGATATTTATCCGAAAAACGGCCAGTCTGTTGCTAGAACGTTTATTAATAATCTTAACATTCTGCCTCTCTAATCTATCAAACATACTCACGACATCATTCTATATGCAAAAACCTTCTAAAATAATAATGCATTAAACGGGGCAACAAAACCACAAACGTTATTTATTAAGTACTTCTTACTTATACATTATCAGAAGCCATACCACCAAAGAACAGTTTAATCGCCATCATAAAACTGTACACTGAAGCATTAAACATCCCTCTATAAATCAAACATAAAACATAACATATCGGAGACAATGTGGCATTCGTACAATGGCGCCCCAGTAGGACGGCTCGTATTGACCCACATATGCACGGAAGAAATGCTGAAAGGTATACGGGTCGTGTAAGTGGACATACGAGTATTGACAATGATACTCACTGTTTTGTTTTAGAATGGCAAAGCGAAATAGACAAAATAATTTGATTAATTCAATTTATGTATAAAAGTACAGCTGACCGTGAATTGAAATAAGAAAAGTGCAATAAATCAATGTTGTAATTAAAATGAGTATTGAAAACAAAATAGTTGAGAACTAATAATGAATAAATAAATACACCCAACAGTCGCATACATAGTCCTGACCCCACATTAAGATCAATTAAGTCTTGTGTTGCAGGTATCAGAACTACGAGAGACTTTTCAGTCTCACAAACACCCAGACCCGAAAGAAATATTTGTGGGCCGCACAAACATTGCTCTTGGTGCGGGGATCGAACCCGTGGCCTCTCGTTTCACAGCCGGCGTCTAACCAACTGCGCCACGGAGGATTAAATTAAAGTATACAAATTACATTTGTATCAAGTTAGATGTACGAGTACATGACGACAATTTACTCAGCATGAGTGGACTGTCTTTATTGAAAATAATAAGATTATTCAATTTAACTTAATTTTAATCTGCATATCTAATAGTAAATAAACATAATTTCCCACAGTAAGAACACATTTTTCACCGTTTACTCGGTCGTGCCGGTACCGTTGAATTACCTTAACATTAGTCACTCAGAATACATCAACCGCCTTCTCGACCCCCTTTGGATCAAGACCGATGGAGGAATAAGTTAAGGCGATTAGCTAAAGTAGGTAAGAGCAAGTAGCAGCGTCCTTAACAAACAATATTGTGGATCTACAATCTACATGTCTAAATTTCGCGATTATTTTTTTTGTAAGGCCATGTAACTCATCCTCTAAAATAAGTATCCTAGAAGAATAACTAGATTTGTGAAAAATAAGCGTTTATTTTCAGTTTTACTGAGTATTGTTATCTCCCTTTTGATTCCTTATCATCTGAAACATTGTACACTTGTATCAATTATGGTGGCATTATTGAGTAAACCAAATAAATGGAACTTGTCTGCGTGTTTATAAAAAACACAAAACAGTATACATTTCCGTGTGTTGATGTTTTATGACGACGTGCGCTTTGTAAATTCACCGTCCGAAGCAGAATATTGACAGGCGAGAGGTAATACTCTCGCCGGTTGATACAATTATGCCGGCCCGGCATCTATGTACATCTACATAATATGTATGTGCAATTGCGTTGGTCGTAGGAGTTTTACATCAGTTGTTACCTGGTCGATAGAAGCATCCCACAGCCGCTATTTATAGCTCATACATTTCAGAGACTGTCTCTGCGGCATAGATATACTACGGTAGAGTACAACGCTGAGGTCTCGGGTTCGAAACCCGGGTTGGGGAAAGTGATATTTGATTTTTCTATTCGTTATCGGCTCGAAGTCAGAAATTTGTGCCCGAAATTGCGATAGGCACCATATCACATCGTGGGACGAAACACGCAAGGCGAAATGAGTGTGACCTGTACGGCTGCCTACCCCTTTTGGGAAAAAGGCGTGAGTTTATGTATGTACAATTTGAAGAATACTTTGCTGAAAAGCCTTCGCAGGTTTGCCGATGCCCACTCCACAACAAATATTAAAGCTTGTACAGATTCTGGTGAGTGGTAGTTATTATTATCATTAATAGCGACGTGTTCACGTGTATGACGTTGCAAAACCGACTTCACTATGTTTTAGCTTTGAAATCTGTATTGGATTTATTTTCACATTTCTTGTAAGAGTCGTAAAGTTGTTGCCGACATGATACTTTTCTTATGGACCGCTGCGCCGGGTTGTTTCGGCAGACAGTGTCGCCGGGCCGGGGGCTTTAGTGTGTAGGGCGCTTATGTTGTAAACGTCTTGGCGTGTTCCAAAAATAATATTATATTATAAAGTAGTCGTAAAGAATACTTTTAAAATTGGCTTATTGTCAACAAGAGAACTAGAATATTTTTTTTAAAAGGAAGGATTTTTAAAAGTGAAATACTTATAGCTTACTTCGGACGTCGAAGTTCGAACACTAGAACTTCATTTTAGATCATAGAATAGCCCCCATCATTCGGATCTTTGGCTAGACTCATCTAATTATTATTGAGTGTTGAGGTAGTTTTGCAACTACAATTTCGGAGTCATTATTTAAGGAAATTTTTAGGGGCTTTAAAGAATAGAAAGAATAGAAGGGTAGAGTGTTCATTCTCATTCAGTGATAGTAAAAATCAAAATATAATATAGATGACAGAATTAAAACAAAATCCTTTACATATGTAATTCCATTGTATTTATGAAGTTAATAATATATAATAAGTTAATTCTCCTTATTTAGTTAGAATTTATTTAATAAGAAATTTTCAACGATGTAAAATCTCAGCCTTGAAATTAAAATCCGTATTTCAACGCTTCAACGCTTTGCTTAAAGACTGTAATTCTAAATATATGAGCTGGAATTATCTCCACGTCTGGGGCGTTAATACTATGCCTTATACTGCTCCATAGGCTCAAAAATACCAAATACTACAGTAAATTTTGTACAAAAATATTTTTTCTCTAAGCAAATTTCGTTGTAAGATAGATTTTTTTTTTTTTTAATATTATAGGGGGCAAACGAGCATGCGGTTCACCTGATGGTAAGTGAACACCGCTGCCCATGGACATCTGCAACACCATAGGGCATTGAGATGCGTTGCCGGCCTTTGAGGTGGGAATACGCTCGTTTTTTGAAGGTCGCCAGGTCGTATCTGTCCGGGAATGATGCCGCTGGCAACTGGTTCCACAGATTTGTAGTACGTGGGAGAAAGTGCCGGGAAAAACGTACTGTAGTAGATTTCCAACCTCCAAGGTGATGTGGGTGGTATTTGGAGATTTGGTTTCAGAATGTACACTCCAAAGAATATTATTTCCGAAAAGCGAAAAAAACATGTACATTTTTATCACAGGCTACTCTTTCCCGATTTGCATCGCTGAATGTATATAGAATACAAAAATAACCAGCGGTACTTTCCGACCAATGCCAATAAACTTGCAAAGAAAATGTGTGTAATGAAATATCCGTTTTAAATTTGATGCAGTTGAGCAAGAATCGTTGAGTGATGGCTCTCGGTGCCTTCTCGAGTTTAAAGCACATTTAAAACTCATAAAGTAGTCATCAGCTAAGGAACTCTTTCATTTAAAATTTTCCTTCAGCTTCACGTCATAAAATTATTAGGTCACTGTGGAAATCTTTGAGAATGACTTATGTTCAGCAGTAGAATGTGGCTGAAGTAGGAACTACGTGATAATTTATGTTATATAATATACCTATATGTATTCAAGACAGCTTTAAAAAATCTTATTATACAGGGTATTTCAAGACCGCGACCGAAAACGAAGCCAGGTGGTAGTTTTAGTGGTTACAGACACGACGCAAATAAAAATTTCACCAAAACAGCGACAGATATTCTATTAGAACTTTTTAAAAATCATCTTGTATGGGTGGTAAAATCCTAGGTTTTGCGAAAATAATAATTTAAGCCCTTACGTACCATTGAGTGTTGAAAAATAAAAAGGTCTGCATCATTATTTTAGGAAAACTATGTATTTATCACCCAAATACGACGATAAGTAAAAAATAAAAAAAAAAAGTTGTCGATTTTTTTTGCGCAATTTTTACTTGCATTGTGTCTGAAGTCACTAATACTACCACCTGGCTTCGTTTTCGGTCGCGGTCTTGATATACCCTGTATAGTATATACATATTATGTATAATGATTTGTACTGTTCTACTAAATTAGAAAAGTTTCTGTCAATACTTTAAAAACACACGTTGACAGTCGATTGCTACATTATAAAATATAATATTCACCAGCACCATCATGCCTTACCGTCTCTCGTTTACGAATACCAGCAAAACGAAAGTACTTTATTTTCAAAAACTATTAATTGCTTTATATCCAGCCATCTCTTTCAGATAGACAATTAATTAAAAACAGGAAACTCCCGTTGGCTAATTACTACTTGTTTGTATAGTTTTGACACTCGAGCGAGGGTAGTTTAGTTTTAAAAGGACAAGTTGTTTGAGAGAGCCAAGTACGGACACTTGTACAGCGAACTTGAACAAAGGATTCTGATGTAAGTGTTCGTGAACTTGTGATTTATTTCAACAGACGAAACCCATCATACGTATATGCACCAAGTTGGAAATTGCAAAGTAATAAACGTTTCTCTAATGTGTCGAATATAGTTATTTAAGTTTAGATTAAAGTCGGTTGAATAATTACTTTAATTTGAATACTATCGCATAATTTTACTGGTAAATTTACTTGTTAATTCACACCAAAATGGAATTCCTAAAAAGCTTATGTATTTATCTCCAATCTTCTCATTATTTTATCAAATACATTTTTCACGGAATTTCATCTCAAAAATCTTCAACATCTTCAATTTTACTAATATTGTATCTGAAGCTATTGAAAATTTGTACCCAATCTTGGCTTGAAATCTAATACTTTTCCTTGCCTGGTCCATTATGAAACTCCAATAGCGAAGTCCATTCCGATGGAATTGTTAGCACGGTAGCACGGTAGCACGGCAGAAACCGTTGCGTAACCGAACAACGAGCATCCTAATCCACTCGAGATTGGATTTAAAGCAACACTGTTTGTTGCCAGGGAACCACGGCGAGTAGCAAACGGGCTGATCTAATGCAGCTTTGACATCATGTGTTGCATTGTAGTGTCTTGCGGTGAAGTTTAATTGGATATTTAGGATTGTCGTTGTGTGGCGTGTTTTGGGATATGCGACACTATCTGTACATGCATAGCCTTGCGTCTGTATCCACGAATCAGTAGACAGAAGGGTACTAATGTGATATGCAGTTCGCCGGGATTATTTCCGTCGTATGAAACGATATCGGATTATTCGCTGTGCTGGGCACAAAGTTGGTCGAGGAATATATGAATATTTGAGATTTTTAAAAATGTCACACAAACTCGCACTGTAAATGTTCACAGCCTCTACTTGTTAACTATTACTTTAATGTCATTATTTAAGATGAGAAATGTATTGAAATCATAATAGTATCGCTAAGTAATTTATCCTTCCGGAAAATATTACGGTTAAAATCTTATTCAACAAATTCATTTATTTAAAAAAAGAGCATATATTTGATATTTTTTAATTATTTCACTATATTATAAAGTCCTTTGTGCTGATTAATATTCTGTCCAAACAAAACCCTATTGTATAGAATTGTCTTTTTCGCTTCATATGACAACGAATATTACAGTTATCGCAGTAACCGAGTTCGCGATATTTTTTGACATAATGGAATGCCAATCCTTTGAAATGTCAAAGTTAAATAAACCTGTGTGAAAAACGTTTCATTTATATCCACGAATTTCAATACAGAAAATTCACGTGAAAATACTAACTTCGTCAGACGTGCAATTGTGAAACGTGTATAGAGAGTTATAACTATTGTCCGAAGAACTATTGTCGGTGGACTTTCTGTAGGTGAATATTATTATAATGATGCTTGTATAATTGACGGTGAATTTACAAGATATTCAACATTCTATCACAGGCATACCTTCAAATAAATTAAATATTGCGTGGGCATAGATTTAGTTAGTAATATTTGTTCCAGCATATCTTACTCACACACACATTTATCTTGTAAATAGAAAATAAGTACTATGTGTATTGACTTGTCATAAGAGCTATTTAATTGCCTACGTGAGCAATAAACGAATTTCATTTCATTTCATTTCACACAAACGGAAAGTTATAATCACAATATGGAGTAGAATAAAAAAATATATTCTATTCAATAATTTCTACGAAATCAAAACTTCATGAACTCAAAAAGATCCTGTCGCAAATTTCAATATAATTTCAACTAATTCTAAGAAATAATACAATCCACATTCCAGTGAATCGGGGGCGCTTGACTGACTTCATGTAAATATCGAGTAATGTCGACGCAATACCGACGTGTTCGGTGCAGTGGAGACAGTGGAATCATTTCGCAGAATCCAATACGTTTCCAAAGCGCTGAGTTGCAGGTGTCAAAGTGCCGACCGCACCCGTTCTAGTCATCTGTTTTCCTTTATTTATTCAGATATAGAATAGTGTATGCAAAATGTATCTTACATATCGAATATTATAAGAGTTTACAAATCCAAGTAGAAATATTAAATGTAATTGAAATCATTGCTTTTATTTATTTATTTTATTATTCAAGGCATCGAGCAAGTACTAGGTGGATTCCAGAGTTGCGAACAGTATTCCATACCCGGCCGGACCTGCGTTTTATACAAGCGGTAGAGTCGACCGGGCGTGAAAAACCGACGCACCTTGTTCAGGACTCCAACCCTGCGGGAAGTGGCAGATATTATGCCCTCGATGTGATTCCTTGGATTAAGATCACAGCATTACTCAGAGTCACATTTTCTAATCGAAATGGAAGCTTTCTCTGAGTTGATTTTGTATTTAATTATAAGTAGATATTTACTATCGGTTGCGATCTCTGAGTGAATCTGTTAATACTTACTTTTAATTTAGTCTCAATTGTTAAGTACTTAACTTTTTGCAACATAAATAACATGAAATTAGGTGATTGTTTTAATACACCACTCATACAGGCCCGCCCACTATTACGTTATGTGATGGAAACAGGCTGGACATACTATGGATGCTATTAGTAGCATGTCTGCCTACCCCTTCAGGGATAGAGGCATGAACCTTTGAAAATATATACTTTATCTTAATAAGAATTGAATTGGCAATTATACAAACCCACCAACGATTTAGAATTTCAGAACCACTTCACCATAATAAGAGAGCACAGCATGCGACTAGCTAAATTACTTACAAGGCCAAATAAATCCAAAATTAAATCAATTTGCATTCACAGACAGCGCCGAGAAGATTAATGTAGGAAACCGCAATGTTTCGGGCTTCGGCGATGCCCAAAAACTTTTACAAGCTCAATAAACATTAAACAGTGAAATCTTCCATTAGTTAATATCTTGTAATTATTTCTTGGCAAGTCGAAGTGGGTCTCGGCTTGCGAAGTTTAAGTTACGCCCGTAGTTTCGTCCCAAGTATTTATGAACTATTATATTACAATATTGATAAAGGAATCCACTGGAAACGCCTTAAGGCCACGTTACTCCGTAAACTAGTTTTCTTTGTGCTTCATTCTATCTTTCATCGTCTTTAATATTTATGAGGATTTTTTAATAATTCACAGCAACTATGTTACTTTTAATTACAGAGAATAAAGTGTTTTAGTTTTAAGTGGTGCTGCTGTTAAAGGATAAAAATATAAGGTTTGCTCTCAAGGTAACCTTTACATGTCCTATTTTCTCTAATAAAAACTAAGCCTCCTACAAAGGCGACGTGGAGCAAGTTGTAACATAATGTCAAAATGCTCAGCCTATCGCCGTCCATTGCTGGACGTAGGCCGCCCCAAGTAAGCGTTGATTCACGCTTACTTGGGGCGGACTTTCGCAGCCCTCATCCATTCGCTGTCCGCCGCTCTTTTCAAGTCATCGGTTCATCCTACAGCAAGACTTTCTACACTTCATTTTACCTAAGCGCAGTCTCCACTTAAACACTTGTCTCCTCTTCTATCCGTCCGGCATTTGAGCTGCTTTTGTGAATTCATGTAACTTCGATAAAACCCAATACCCTGTAGTCGATCAACACAGATATGCTGGTCCGCTCAAAACCAGATGAATGCAGGCTAATCTAGATTAATACAAAATTTCCTCTGTAAACCGAACCCAAAACCTCTAATACGACCTTATAAATCTCATGTCTCAGGATGGCGAGCGCAGTGCAATGCCGAGAATTGCTTTGTAATTCATGGTGTTGTTTGGTTTTACTACTGTCCATGAGCAGTCGTATCGCTTACCATTAGGCGAATGGCATGCTCGTCTCGCCATTCATGGCAATAAAAAAAGCTGTTATACTAATGTCATTTTCAACCAGTGGTTTCTTAGCCATTAGTTCTTTAGTTCTTTCACCAGTCAAGGCCATTAAATACACGTTCCTTTGTCCCGTAAATAGATTTAGTCCACAATGTAAGCGGTTCTGTTGATATGCAGACCGTTGCGCCACTGATGTGATTTCGGATTAGGAAGTGTTCACGTTTAGGCTATGTCCCGATTGTTGACAAACGCTATGTAAAACAAATCCTTTGTCACTTCCAGTTTTGGGCATTGTATTGGATGTACAGAGTATAACTATACGGATAGATTAGAAAAATATGATTTATTGTATTGTATTGTATTGTATCAGCCCATATATGGCCCACTGCAGGGCATGGGCCTCCTCTACAAGCGAGAGTATGATTGAGAGTGGTTAGGCCATATAGTCCACCACGCTGCCCTAGTGCGGGTTGGCGGACTTTACATACCATATAAATTCTGACAAGTCTCCGAAAATTCAGAGGTGTGTTTCTTGTTAAAGCATATCTTTATGTTTTACATTTATCTTTATGTTGTACATAGAAAATTACACATCATAATACCAGGTTCAAAATTCAAAATTACTTCGCGTAATTTTATTAGTGTAGCTTTTCTCGAAATATAACACTGAAAAGAGATTTTTATAAAACTTTCATGACGTTACACTGTCAAAGCACATGTCACTCAGTATTTAATTCAATCCTCTAACATAACTCAGATACTTCAGTGAATATTACAACCATTATAAATAATAATGTTAGATCCCATTAAAAATCTTGGTACGCCATCTCGCACTAGGCTAGTGTGTTGGACTATATGACCTAACCCCTCTCAGTCGTACTGTCGATTGTAGAAGACGTCCATGCCCTGCAATGGGATGTATATGGGCTGATAAAGATACAGATTACAAATCTTTGATCAACTTCCAGCCTTTCCCTTAATCGCCGAAGAAATCCCATTTAGTGAAATCAGTAAAAGATTCCCAAAGCCTTTTAGATTTCCTCGCTTTGATACGTTGAACACGGCACACGGAATTTGGACGTTAAACTGCGAGACTCTTCTAAATTATTCAAACGCTGAATGTAATCGCATACCAAACATTGAAGAATTAATTCTCGAATATCTAAGATATTTCATAGAACCTAATTGATTTTGAATATACAAAAATGTCTATTAAAGTAGCTAGCAATGTAATTTATTATGTTCTATCAAATTATACAAGAGCAATATACATTATACAATTTACTTACATGTTAAAGAGCCACAACCTATGTAGGGGAACAATAATAACGGCCACAATGTCAAGAAAAGACCATATGCATATTTGGCCTTTAAGTATGTCGGAATTACGAGGTGGGACCTTTTAATTCTCACTAATTCCAAGAAGCACAATACAATAATAATTTCCCGTCGGTTTTGCACGAGATAGCTTTGCTTGGACTGAATTGTAAAGTATTGCTGTTTGGTACTGACCCGGACTGGAACCTAAAACCTCATAGGAAGTACACGACTGGTATGCTCGTGTATGACCAACGAAGCAACTATGATTCGTTTTCTGTCCAAACAACTGAACCAACACAACACAGAAAAGTTGCTCGTAGTTTTAACTCTAACAAATTTTGTGCCCAAAATATGAGACAGGTCAGAATGTAGTTTGGTGTGCGTCTATTTATTTTCAAACTTGTGTTACTTCACATGAAACAAACAAGCCTAACAGTAATTAATAACCTCGACGGATATGCCTTTAGTTTATTACTTACGTTAACGAGTATTGGTGGTCAATTTATAGCTTACATGTAGAGTTTAACAAACCTGTATTTGTGTTTATTAATATTCATTAAATACACAATTAATACCTAATTATATAATTCTATAAAATTATATTCTTTTAGATGAGCTTAGTTCTTCGAAGTCTAAGACGAGCAGAAAACTTAAAAGAGCAATACCGATCTAAGAACCGCTGATTGCAATATGTAGCGCCAACTTTCCTTCACTTTTAAGCGCAGTTTTCCCATCCTAATATTTGTGGGTTTTCCTATCCTTACTCGCCAATATTTTACTTTTATTCTCACATGACAAAGTTAGTACAATCGAGACTTCTGGAGGCTTCTGCTCATAACCTCTATATCATTTACTAAATGAAGACACATATTCTTCGTGCCGCAAGTCAGACATAGGCCTCCCTCAAGAATTGACATCCTGCAAATTAAGACATCAGCAGACAGAGGCAATAACAAACTTATATACCTCGATATTTCCAGCTCTTGACCCCATGGTCAAGAGCTGGAAATCTACTAAACACGCGCTAGCTTGACGATATCAGGGAAGACATGAGAGAGCCAACAATCGCATAATTCAGGATGCCGAAGAAAGTGTGAAATGAAGAAAATTGTCTAGAAAGTAAGAATGTGAAACCTGCCCTGATAATACCTGATACAAAGAATGATGCGAAAGACACCTCGAAATTAAACGCTTAGCCATTACTCAAAGGATCTGCAAAAACACATGCATCTGATGAATCTGTAACAAACCCGCGAGTTTCTTGTCGACGCTCGGATTACTCTCTAATGAATCTTTTATAAGAGTACGTTAAACTCTGCCTGTCCCTGTGTAACTCGGGAATAAGCGAGCGCTTCAACACATGTTTTATTTATCGCATTATACCGTGTTGTTTCCAAATTGCGTTATATTTTAATATTTGACTAATGAAAATGTATTGGTGATTTAAAAATCCTCGCTGTAAACTTGAGGTTTATTAATCTAGAATCGTGGTACACGATGTGGAACTCACAGAATATCTTGTAGGTATTAGAAATTAAGACTTTTTATATCCTGGTACGAATTTCAGACTAAAATACACCAGACTAAAATAAACGCAGTACAGTCTAGTCAGAATAGCAACGGCCTTACTCAAATTGAATATGCAGATGGTAATGTTGTGAATATAATAAACATGTGCGGATACAAATATCCTACCAGAACAAGAGTATAAATTATGAATGATTTATCGGGGACTCAACAATTTTAGTCACTGTATGCATGGCGCCTCCAGCTGGTCGTTTGTCGTCATTCATGGGGAGGCTCATGTTCACTTAGACTTCTTGTGGCTGTAGAGAGAAAGAAAGAGACAAAAAAAGGAAAAGATTGGGATCAGTTTCAAGACTTGTAATAAACTAAATGTTTCTGCTCCACCCATTATTATTATGTTACCCTGACCCGAAACCGCCTAAGTGCGGAACAAATCCAGAAGAAGTTTACTTTAAAACTCCCGTTACACTAGCGAGGAAAATTTAATAATTTTATTTTGTAACTACGGAATTTATTTCATCAATATTCCTGATTAATAGGCTACCTCATCCGTCAAGATATAATTCAAGGGAGACTAATCAAAACTCCGATGGGACTAATCTGTTACCTCTTCGAAATTATTTCTGGTGAATTTGTCTAGTAACAATTTCAGATGCATTGTATTAGGTGTATTCGTTTCCTCGGACAACTACTGCAACAACGAGAAATAATAAATTACATTGTCAATCGAAGATACTATTTTGGGTATCAAAATATTTAGGGTACTTGATTGGGCTTGTGTTTTTATGAGCAAACTCATCTTCACATGAAAACAAACATACTTATTACCTTGAATCATTTAACCGAGACTCAATATTTGTATGTCTGTTTTAAAATAGTATGGTTTAGTGGCTCGGCCATGCTTCACCCGGGTGTAGATAGTTTTTGAGTCCAGTTTACATCAACAACCAATTAAAGTTTACGCAGCGCACGCGATGTGAAGAATATTTTAGGTATTTTTTTACACCTTGGGATACAATATTGGAGTTTTAGTAAGGATCCCTAATTGATTTTAAATATAATATAGCCTATGTCACTCGGGGATAGTGTAGCTTGCCAACAGTGAAAGATTTTTTCAAGTTGGTTCAGTAGTTTCGGAAACTATTCAATACAAACAAACAATCAAATCTTTCCTCTTTATAATATTAGTATAGATTAGCGATTCCACCACATTAAAACGCACGATAAATAGACTAGTGACTAATCATTATGACAGGTTTAAACATAATTAACCATTATCGCTATTAGCAGAAATAATATCAAATCACAAACAATCCATCGATACAAATACTCTTCAAAACTACGTTCAAAATATAATATCATTTACTGAATATGAAGCAAACTGATTTGAATGGGCGGCCGAGCGGAACTGACGCGAAACTAAAAACCAAATGTGTAATGAATACTGCAGTTTCATAAACACGACATTGGTTTATTTACTAATTATATTTAAATTTTAAATACACTGGGCTGAGTTTAACTATATTATGAATTTGAAAGAGGGTCTTAGCTTGGAAGAATGCAGTTTAGAAATAATAAAATAGAAATTCTTATAAATTACTCCGGTATGCAGGTTACCTCACGTTGTTTTCCTAACTCCACATTAGTGATAAAAACAAAAAAAAACATTCTCATGTTTTTGGGTCCTTGATTTACAATAAAATAAACAAAAGAACAATGTCTTCAACAAAGCCTTGTCATCCAATCACAAACTACAATAGAAAACGTTGCGTCGCAGAGATCAAATCCTAAACTATTTGGTGCATACCAATCTTGTACCGTACAGGCGAGTCCAGCGGGCGAAATGATTGGATCCATGCCTGGCTTCCGAATGTTACGTGCATTTCGTTGTAATTGTACTGCGTTTGATTAATTTATATGCTTATTAGCGTTGATTCGACAGCGCGTCTGTCCGCCTAATTGTCTAATTAGAGAATTGAATGGGATAGGATTTTGGAAGTGTTAGTTGGATAAACTAACGCATTGATCGGCTTTGCTTGAGTGCATTTACATAATTAATTATCTGTAATTTGTATCAGGTTTAAAATAAAGATTAGAAACACATTTCATATATTATCTAGTTTTTTGTCAACTGCTAAGTGTCGTACCATGATAGTAATAGCTTAAAAACTTCCGCAAAAATGGCGCTATTATATTAACATACGCAGATGTAGATAAAAGTCAAATATAAATATTTTGTATCGCTATTATTAGAACAAGGGCCCTTTTATGACCATCACTCAACTTAAAGCCAATACTTGTTGATCAATTGTATAAGTATGTGATCCCAAACGTTGATCTCTCCTTTCAAAGACTCTCGAATGATACTTATTAGATTTAATCTTTGATCACAGCGCTTAAATACAATAATTAAATATTGAAATCGTGTTTAATTACTCTCTTTAAACTCTGCTCTTTCACCTTGTGCCGAAAACATGCGAGATTTAGTTATTGTTTAAAAAAAATGAATAAAAACAAGTCAGACATCTAATAACCCATGTCACCAAGCCTCATTTCTGTCACGCCTCAGTCGATACACACGCAAAAAACATGAATGCGAAACGCAAAAGCTCCTTTCGACGGTAAGTCATAGGTTTAGTCTAAGAGCTGCTGCTGTCGTTTTGAAATATTCGCCGGTTTTCATCGAGAGCCAGTGAACCGGTTTAATGGCACTTTTTTCTGTTAGAAACCTCTTATGAATGGAATACATTCATTTCATTTCGAACGAATGTTTTATTGAAATTTAGTTTTTGGGTTCGGCACGTTTTGCTTTTGGATTCCATTGGAATCTGTTCGTAGAATATACGAAGCATTTGACGTGAATTGAAGGTAAAAAATCCTTTATTTACTGAAAAAAAAAAACGTTTTTTGGAATGAGTGTGGTTCCAAATATTAGTCATGGTCATTTTGTTTTTCCATTTAAAGTTTGCCAACAAGCATATGGACTGTATGGCCTAACCCCTCTAAATCGTACTCTCGATTGTAAAGAATGCTTGAACCCTGGAGTAGGACGTATATGGGCTGATACACATACAGTTGTACGTACAGTGTACAAACTTTTTAAATATTATCATATAAACAACGTCACTACACATAGAGTTAACAATACTCTCGTTGAAACTTAAACGGAGTGGCGAGACTGATTTTGCAATTTGTTTGTTTGTTCTTATTAAGCATATCGCGGTTTAACCTAACTTTACACCTAACTGTCTCGTTCTTAATAACACTGACCCCGCAATAAGATCGAGCCGTGCACCGTGGATATCAAAACTACGAGAGACTTTTCGGTCCAACACACACCCAGACCCGAAACATGTATATGTGAGTCAGATCGCATCAGATATCAAACATACAGCACCTGAAAAAAACTAACACGTCAACCAAATTAATGTGAGAAAAGTAATATTATAATAATACAAAAAAAAATATGCCCATTTGATGAATTATTTTTGATTCGGCAGTCACGCAAATTTCTTCACTAGCGATGACTGGCTCCTATGAACATTTAGGAGACTGTCCCGCCCTCAAATCCACTACTGCAACTCCTGTAAGCCAGGATCAACAGTCCCTCGCATTTTAATGACACGAAGCATTGAAGCCCCGCGAGCCTCCGGGCATATCTAACTTGTCTTTACCCCGCAACGAAATTAATCACACAGGACAATTCATAGGATGAGTGGGAAATATTTTTCTGTGGACGCTTGCAATAAAAGGGAGAATCACGGTGCTGATGGCCTTTGTAAATACACTAGGTAGAGGAAGAGGCAGAAATTAAATTATATGTAAATCAGTGGAGTGCACATTTTACATACCAAATGATTTACGATCTGGAATTCATAATTAAAGTATGTTGATAATTAAAATGCCGTAATTATATTCCATTGTTATTGAAATGAATTTAATTGGCTAACGGGTGAAATATTTGGCAACTTATTGGTGCATTCTCAATACTTTGATTGTCCTTTGTTATGACAATCTGGAAGTGTTATTAATAGCTATGTAATCTACGTTTTTATTTCTGTAATATGAAACTCTTATCTTACCATTGCTATGGTGGTGTCGACTTCAGCATAAATAATACTTGGAGTCTTCGCGAGCGATTTGAATTTTGGTTCGGAAATATTATGTCACATTAATTCTGCTTAACATCACGAAAATAGCAGTCAAAACAAGCCCATTTAGCGTAAAAAAATGAACTTACAGCTCTGAAACAATCTTTATAGGCTATCACTCCCAGTTTCGCTACCACGGCTCTTTAAAACCGCACAATCAGGAATGCTAAGTGGATGTATGTGTTTCATAAAAAACAACAGCAAAAGGCGTAGGAAATGTGGACAACTTGCCTTGCGCAACGAAAACTTAAGCTTCTTATAGCATTTGAAAAATAATATAACCTAGGATCATTATCATTCTGACTACGATTTTAAGTCCAAGTCCACGATTATAAAATGATAAAAGTACCATCCATTTGAAAGAATTGCGAATTACTAGGTCGTCCAATGTATTTAAACAGATCCAAACCTAGAGAGCAAAAGCAGGACTTGTTAAAATAAAATTGAGTCTTGCGTCGCAACCGAGCCGGAGTCACTCCAGCGAATAATAAAATAAAAAAATTATTTTCTATCATGAACAAGCGAGGATAAACCCACAAAAATGTATCCATTTTTAAATATAATTATAATTAGTAATAAATAATTCAGTCCCCAGACACTGCGGTAGAATAAGAATAGTATATTAACCTATATACGCCTTATGGTAAGCACGAGCGTCCTTTACAATGGAGAGTTCAAATCGGAGGGCTTAATTATAGTCCATCACGCTGGACTGTTGCGGGTTCATTTACTTTACATAACAAAGAATTTTTAGTTTTGATTAACAATACCCACATGACCCCAAAGTCAATGGTGTCTGAAAATTCGAACCCCGACTACCGTCTTTATAATTCGAGTTCATAACAAGCCATCGCGCACTGCTGAATAAACAAACGGAGTAGAAAGGTGAACAAGCTAAGCAAAATCAACATCAAATGGAAACGGAATAATGGCTCAGAATAAAAATTAGCTGTTATCAAAGGAAAATAATTTTAATATTAAAACAGAAGCAGAGTTCTCGAACGGCAGCAATTAACTTATCTCGGATCGAATCGATAGCCAATGCTTTTTAGGGAATACCTGTCTGGAGAGCTCGGAAATTTCGCTCCGTTAATCCAGATTACAATTGAAGATTTGATGCCATTGAGTTTGTGTTAATTTTGATAATTGCACTCGGGATGGTACAGTATTTTATAATTTCTAGTTAGAAGTAATGAGGAAGAAATAGGTCAGTTGTTTGGGGAAAGACTGGCAAAACGGAGGTCGTAAGAAACCTAAACAGCGTATTATAATCATTTATCTCGTCGGTGCAACGATATCTCGACCATCATGATCGAGAGGCTTTAAGCCTGTCTACACCACGCTAATCTAGTAAGAGTTGGTAGACTTCATATACCTTTTATAATAACCGTGGACGCCTAGTGGAACAATAGAGTGTCTAGACATAATTATTATCTATATTAATCATTCCTGTACTTGTGTACAAAGACCTAGAAGTGTCATCTTAGAAACAAGAGAATACGCAATAAAAACCCCGCACATAAAGATAATTTAACAAATCCAAAATACTCACGAGCATTCTTCAACAAAAGGAAGCCATTAAGTGCCTACAAAACTCCCCCTTTACAAAACTATAGTTGTTTTCAACAGGTCTTGGCACAATGAACAATAACATCCTCATTTTTTCCGCAGAAAACTGGCGCGAATGATATACATTGCTTCGAAACTTGGCAACCAAGCCTTTACTCCTCTGTAATATCTTAAATTTAATTGTTCTTTTGTGACTTGTAAAAAATTAATTAGGTTTCAATTACTTTTCGTCCCTTTTTCTCTTTAACTCAAATAGTTTGCTCGAGGCTTGTCAGTGGGCAGAGGACCGTTCACGCTTTTGTAGATTAAACGGAAATCGTTTATGAAAAGGTTTTCTGGAGAATTGAAATCTAGATCAAAGGTTTTTGGGTTTAATATTGTGTTTTGTTTGTGTGAGTTTGTACTTATTTATTGTTCTAGCGTGTATAACTAAGACACACTGGCATATTGTTCTTCTTTTTGTTGTAGGCTTCAGGCAGAATAGTCGTATATCATGATCCAAGGTGTAGGCCAATAATATATAATGGGACATAAATGGCTAATAAATAGATTCTGATAAGAAGTAGCACGACGCTGCGTCAGCTTCAATTGTAGCCTTCAACACTAAGGAGCAGACTGGACAGGACATTATTATCGATCAGAAAGTCTACGACGAACAAGGGAATCGTAACAAACAGTCCATAGGTGAGCATACATCAAATAGTTTTCCTTATTGATAAAATAAAGACATTTAAATACAACATAATATATAACGAACACACGTAGCATCTTAGCAAACGTAGCGTGCGACGCTCTCTGGCCAGATGGCGGACGACTAACACAAGAGGGTCAGAAGCAACTAGATGCATAAAGCAGCAGACCGGGCTCTGTGGCGTACCTTGGGAGAGGCCTATGTCCAGCAGTGGACTACAACGAGCTGATGATGATGATGATGATGATGATGATACAACGAACATAACATACAAGAAGCAAGAAGTGATCACATTAAATAAGTAAACTTTATCCGCTCCGTACATACTCCATAGTCCATACATAGATTTAAAAATTATATCTGCTGCCAAAGTAGCAGCAGGTGTAAAACTCAACTTTAAAACTAGCCAGAACTTGTTGCATTATATTGATTGCTAGAAATGGGTAACGAATAAAATATTCCAAATGTAATGGATCAAAACAAGATGGGTGAAACTTTAGTGCATGTTTAATGTCCTCTGGGGATAAGAACCTGTAGGAAGATAAATCTATCATTTTATTGCATCTTTCATTGGTATCAACTCTTCTTTTAATATAAAAACACTTTGTTTCCATTCAGTAAAAAAATATTATCCTCATGCATCCTCGATGATGGGAACGTTCCAAAGCTCGTGACTGTAATTACCGCCCGCCTTGTTTCATCTGTATATTTATATGTTGCCGCTTGCCAAGATTCATTGCTATGCAGGTGACAGTACGGTTCATGCACAATACTGCAGTAAGACTATTTCACCTTGTATCTTTGGTTTCCTTACAATGTTTTGTTTCATTTAAGTGGGCGTTCATGAACAACGACCAAAAAATAGTTTCGAAAATATAGAGGTTTGTCTTGATTTCGAACTTACAACCTCTGTCGGCTCCATTCAAATGGTTATAACACTAAACTTCCAGATTGCTCTATGTATAAAAACTCGCAACTTGCTCATAACCAGACGGATCTCGACCTATATAAACTGGATTTTTTGGCCGCAGTCCACCAAGTCGACCCAACTTGGTCTCGAATTAGCTAATGGGTGTGAAACTTTATTTCAACTCCTAATCCACTAACCCATGTTTAATATGATATAAAGTTGGACAATTTATTTGTTTGTTCCCTGTTAAACTCTGTAGTAAAACCATATATCTCAGATTTAGTATGTCATGAGGTTACTAAATGGTGAGTTTTTGAGTAATTGGTTGGCAAGGATACAATGTTATGGATGGGTAATCTATACAATAATGGTTTTTGTTTATGATTGTTGGTAACATCAATATCTTCTGTTGTTCATAAAAACATGAATAGATTTTATTTTTGGAAGCGATGTGGAAGTGGGGTAAGAAAAGAAATAAGAATAGAATCGTAGTACATATAATAAGACTATTAAACATTCAAATATAGTCGACTACGGGACATAAAAAGTTTAATCAATTATCTTAATATCCAAATTTTCGCAAAATTATCCAATAAATTTACTGCGTGGGCCGCTGCTCGTCCGCTAGCTAGCAATATTCACGAAAGTTTGAATGTTTCACTTAATCAAGTGCTAATAACGGTCAAAGTTTCACATAAGGTACTCCATAACCAAACGTCATATGACATCTTACCCGAAACATATTGCTAATAATCTCACGCAGCTGCTAACAAAATGAAAGTACAGCCAGCAACCTTTGCCATAATAGACGAAGTTATATCCACAAAGTATTTTCTAGAAAATGAAATACGAAAAGAAAAATGGCCGACCCAGCCACACCACTTCCTCACTGGCTGTACTATCAAGATTTACTTTACAGTAATGCACTTTATCTAGGCGAGAGACAAACGATCTCTGCACCGCTATCTCCTTACAACATCCCTTACTCTCGGCTCTGTGTGCCTTTGATAATGGATATGTTTATTAGGCATTAGCTGCGTCTTCGCGCGAGTGGACATCGTTAATTATAACCCTGGGTCTGTTACCAAAGATCTCTTTGAGATTAAAATTGTGTTTTTTTTGTTATCAATCTTTTCCGCTATATTCTTCTGTACTTCCACTTCTGACCACAGTATATGGGTCTCCCAAGGAAAAACATAATTTTCACATTCTTAGAATAAAGTAAAATACAAAATGGATAATATTTTTACTGTGTACTATACAATATTGTTATTCATTAATATGTTTACTAAGCCAAAACAATTAAACCACGCCCATTCACTGACTTTCTTATGAATAACATTTGAACCAGCGTCTTCGCTATAACGGTAAATTTGCGAAACGACTTGCTTCTGCAGCTTACCGCGGTTAAG
The DNA here is from genome assembly GCA_949752805.1 of Deilephila elpenor. Lineage (NCBI taxonomy): Eukaryota > Metazoa > Arthropoda > Insecta > Lepidoptera > Sphingidae > Deilephila > Deilephila elpenor. Next base: position 499,770 of record OX457113.1, on the reverse strand, counting down.
AAAATCCGACAGCTGACCGATGTAGATACCAGAGGAATTGTTTGCCCCCGCTATTTTCATAGCTTGATGACGTACGATATCTTACTTTACGGTAATGCTGCGCAAAATGTTGTGTTTGTGCTGCAAAAATGAGTTGGAGCTATTTACGGGTGCAGACTTCGTTTCAAGATTATATTTAGAATTAAATACAAAGTGAAGTTTTGAATCTTGATGAAGTTTAAAATTGTCTGGATTTTAGTATATCTCCATTTTAATATCTCGTCCACATCCAACACAGCTAAGTTGTAGACTATACATTATTTATGGAGACCATCCAGGTCAGCCTTCATTACACACTTTTTCGGGTTGGTGAGACAGACAGAAAGACTAAAATCTTTACTTTTTCTCACCCCTGTTCCTTTTTAACCAACATTCTTAAATCCCTACAATATGCAGGATGAGTGCAAGTTGATAAGCTGTAATGGCTGTCAGTCTGGACAGTAGCAAACTATTTTAATTAGACCGAAAAAAGTGTTACGAATACATATGTATTCTGAATGTTTAAAATCTCGAGCAGTTACATCGTAAGCTTCTATTTATAAGTCTAGAAATAAAAGTAAACTAGTGTTACAAGTCAGTCGTGTTACCAAATTAAAAATCCTCTTTGTTTTCATTATTTTGCAGTAAAATTCGTAGAGATTTACAAAACATTCTTGAATAAGAACATTTTGAAGTTGTTTTAATAGAATTTAGTGAAACATAGATTTATGCAGTGAAAAATCTTTTGAGTTTTGTACTTGCTTGTACTAATTATTTAGATGTCTAAACTGACTATTTACTAGCTAGCTAGTACATACATACACTACATACTAAAGCTTGAGTATCACTAAGGTTTTTTCTACCATTGTCAACCTACCAACATTTTTCCATTTGCTGAAATTTAACACTTCAACTGTATGGACTCTCATATCTTCCCTAACGACAGCTGTCATGAAAGCCAGCATGAATAAAACATATATTTTTTTGAATAAGCATGTGTATGAAAAAACGTTTCCTAATTCGATCATAAACGTACAGAGAACACTTAATAACTTGAAAAGGAAATTTTCCGAGGGCTAGACAAGGATATAAGGTATGTATATCCGCGATAACGAACAAGTGTCACGTGTATTTGTCTATTGTCTTTGATATCCTTCAAAATTGTCTTGGTTGATAAGAACGCCCAGATCAACAGTAAAACTAAATTTATTCAAGTATTCTGTGGGTTAGTATTGTTAACACAAGATGAACAAAGGCAATGAGATAAATAAAAAAGGAAAAACTAAACGAAAGATATAAGTAAATAAAATTGTTATGTTGCTCGCAAGAGTTTTGGTGTCTCTAAAGAAGTGAATTAAAACCAAGGTTATCAGGCATCATTCCAACACTCGACCTAAAGTCCACTAGACTGATTAAATTTTTAAACTCACTATAAGTTTGGCATGACGATCCGCCGCCAACGACCGAGACAGATACTTTAAACTTCTTTAACAAACTTGCCAAGGACATTAAAGAGCAATCTTTGTAGAAGTTTAAAAACGCAATTAAAATTAAGCTTTATAAAAATCTTATTACGAAATTTTGGCAGTCTTTGGAACTGAAAGGGTTAAATATTGCTTTAAAAGAAAACTAGTGAAGTTTGGTTTAACCCTAATAATTTAATCGTGCGGAAACCTGCTTGCCGTAGCGATTTTAAAGAAATTCTACGGTATGTAAGTCCACAAACCCGCACCAGCGTGGTGGACTATATGGCCTAACCACTTTCAATCGATTGTAGAGTAGACCCGTGCCCAGCAGTGGGACGTATATGGGCTGATACAATACAATTTAATCAGTTCTGATATCTGGTTGATCAATATTTCGTGGTATCAGGATATTCGACCGTACAGCGTTCGTCGTACGCGATGATCGAAAACCCGCCTTCATAGTTTCAGCCCGTATATATCGGGTTTCCAACGGGCCTACATGATTGGTTGGAATTGATTACATTGACATAATAACAGATTATTCCGCGACGACAACAAACCAATATCAAATGACATACCCGGAATTCTCTTTGCAGAATTCAAGGAATCCAAAGTTATATTTAAGGAATGCAGAATTCAAGGAATCCAAAGTTATATTAATGGAATAATCGGCTATCTTTCTATTCCTTTCCGTTCCCACTTAAATTCCGTTCTGTGAAATTTTCATAGCAAAATTTCTCAATGCCGTAAATATCTTTACTTTTAACTAAAGTGCGCATTTACATCACACTGGATTAAAGTTGATACATAAACAAAGAAACCACATGTTTCAATACTTAGTTAAATAGATTAACCCCATTTCACATTGCAACCACGTGCGCGGCACGACATAGGAGTTGCGTATTTACATGCATTATGCACGACTTTACGCCCTAACACTCCAGGAATACGGTCCATTATTGTCTCAATTTAAACGCAGATTTTATCTCTCGAGGTAGATTGTTAAGGAGACCGTACGTTATTTTGGATCGAAACGTTAGAGCTTATTTCCACTAGTGGGAAATGACTGGGCGTGACTGACTTACAAAGTTGTGCTGCGGCGAAAATGGCCCTTCAATTTAGGAGGGTAGGGTGCAAATTTGAAATAAAAGTGCGAGGTCAGAGGTAAACAATAGCAATTTTAAGGAAACGCATTTAATGGGAGCTGAGTACGTTATTATAGTGTTAAAATGGCACGGTATTGTTAAAGTAAAACCTTAGGGTCGACAAGCGCTGGTTGACCTGAGGGTAAGTTGTGAAGTCGCTCGCTCGACCATAAAAGTCACGAGTCGGGAATGGACGCAACTTCTAAATGGGACTTTAAAGTAGATTTCCGATATCAGACTTGTATTGGATAGGTTCCGCCACCTGCCCTAAGTCGAGTGTGTTTTGGTTAATCTTTAACTCCTTTTCCAATAGAAGTTAGAAATACACTGATTAAAAACTTTTATAAATCTGAAATTGCGGTATTGTACTTTGCTATTATTTTTTTACTTCTGCTGTATTATCTAGATGTGATATCTTCTTCGCTGTTTGTTTTCGCTTCTTACCATTAAAGTGTGGGGACATTCTTTGTAATTGTTTCCTTATCTCGGTAAATTTGAAACGCTGTGAGGTCCAATCTCAAAGCACACATCTCCGATTGTTCCAAGCGAAGTGCTATTACGGTAAAGGACAATTTCGTTAAAATACCTTTACGAAAGTGGCAATGTAAATGATTCATCATCATTTGTTCATATTAAAAGACTTCCCGAATCCTAACACAACTATATATAAGATCGCAGTACATATATAGAAATAAAATATATCAGAAACAAAGCAATGATTATCCAATCTGTCATATTATCGGAAAAGGAATGAGCATCCACGCAAATTAGCCATCAGCACCGTCAATAATTATTTAGTCACAAAACATGCGATGGCGGAACGATATTCATCATTATTAACACGTAATGATTAGCTTCAACTACACCGCATGATCAATCATTGGCCGCCATAATTTCCAAACGGCATTGACGAACGTTAGAACTGAAATTGATGATAATTATTTCAATGAAAGCGCATTGTTATAATGTGCTTTCATATTTTGAGATTTCAGGCAAAAAATGTTCATTTCAAATGAAGCCAGGTGGTAGCTTAGTGATTATATAGACACAATGCAACTAAATTTTTCGCAATTAAAGCGACAGTTTTACTAAACAACCACTACAAATAATGATGTCCTTCAACTTAAATAAAAACTCACTAACCTCAAAGACACATGGATTTTTATAGCGCATAAGTTACTGCGACTTTTAAAAGCTTATATACGCACAAACATTGAGTAATGGAACGATCTGTTCCGCGGAACATTTATAAGCAAGTACGAAGACGTCGCATATACATTTGAAATTCCTTTAATCATAAATACACGTCATGTCGAATTTTATATGAGCGATGTTTCTACTCGTATTTCAGTTGGCTTGGATGTTTTTATAGCTAAGGATGGCAGGTATACTGACGACCTAGTTGATGGCAAGTGGTTACCGTGAATACCAGGGGATATAGAAGACGCGCAATATTTAAATGGCTCTGGGGTACGAGTGTAGTAAAAAGGCAGAATCTTTTTTATACTGACATAAAAAGTAACTAGAAAACAACTGGTGGAAAGTACAGAATAGTCTAAATAGGTTATCTATCTGGCAATGGCGCGATATTGCAATCACACGCAGGTCGAAAAAATTATGCCGCTGCAATTTTAGTGGTAAAGCCACGCTGTTGTCAGTCATGACTCGGCATTAATAGACAGGCTTGTCCAGGGTGGTACCACTGTCTCACAGGAGATCAACGTACACTGACAACTTTAAGGTTGTGTTTCGTTCGGTGAGTGAGATTGCTGAATGCCCAATACTAGGGGTATTCCCATCCTTTTTTTCTTCCGTCATCCTCCCGATTTGATAGCAACAAATCTATTATCCAAGCGTTGTGGATGTTTATCAGCGGCAGTGATCACTTACCATAAGGATACCTGTTTGCTCTTTTGCCAATGCTATTGAATAGAAAAAAAGGATGGACCCGAAACGCGACAGACCTAAGTGGGCCCCTGTGGTTAGCGGGTACTTGATCTCTGTGTATGACGCACGCAATCCCAGCGTTTATGAACACGTCCTTACCACCAGCAACTGCTCTCGTAGTTTCTGTTGCTCTTCTGTTTCTGTCGATACAGCACTTGTTTATTAATGTGGGGTTGGATTATAATATGTCCGACTGTTGGATATATTTGTTATTCATTTATTTTATTTCGTTAACGATGAGAGACAAAAGAGACTTTGTTCATAAAAATTCCAATTACGGCTCGCCTTAAACAAAACAGATTTACTTGATCTATACAATTTTTCACAAAATTTCTGGGAACAATTAAAAATATACCTTTAAAGAGCTAAAAAACTTTTATTATCTAATTTATATTTTCTTCGAAAAAAAAAAATTTTAAGGTTCCAATTATTTTAATGCTAAGCTTGAGATTAAATTGCTTTAGTCTTTATTATTCTAATTAGTTGCTTCAATAATAAAAAATAAAAATTACTTTGTGTAACTAGGAGGGGCTTTTTGTGTTGGTTCTTTTTTGCCGACAGTACAAGCCATCTTTCACCAATCGATATGTTTACCCTGCGGTATCTCGTGGAAGGATACAATTAGTATACCGAAGTCTCCGGCCTTCTAACCCAGCCTACTTAGATCTTACGACTAGGCTGGAATCCATGTAGGCTTTAACCCCTAGGTAACCGCTACATCAAGGGCACTTTTAGGTATCCCACGACAAGAAGCACCTTGTATTGCCCCTTGCGCAAGTACCAAATGGAGAGGGAGTAGGAAAAGACGTAGACGCCTTCCATTTACTACTCTTTAGACGCCCACAACTGATAGAGAACCATCTCGGTTTCGCTGTTGATAAGGGTACATCATACCAGGAGCGAGCCCACAACAACACAACGGCCCTTTTAACTCTACACTTACGATAAGCAGGATATACCGCGCATTGTACACAATTTATTGCTCAATTGCTATTGTATTCTTATTTAAGATCTCAGAGGAATAGCCTCTTAAGTGCCTTGACTGGTGGTTCTTTTGTTGTCGAATCACTATTAGGTTTGGTTTCCTCGGCCGATTGGAATAAAATGAGAGAATACTTTGCATCCACAAAACAGTTCAGTACCATTTTTTTTTACTGCTTGGTATCTATTCATGGGACTTTTTTATGCAAGAGGAAAAGCTATATAATAGAACTCGCTATTTGAAAATTTTTCATTATTGACAGATTGCTCTCAATAACTCTATATCTGTGCGTTCCTATACTTAAGTAATTCAAAGAGAAAATATTGGCCGCCATTTTGAACTTTTAAATTACCGATTCGAATACTGTTATTTTATTATTGTTAATGAACCACGGTAAAAGTTTGACTACCCACTGTGTATAGAGGTATAATTTAACTAAACTAAAGGATCATATACAGGGCGATGGAGGCAGCGCCGAGTGCTATCCAGCATACAAATGAAATCCGCGGTATTGTTTAAACTAAAGTGTGGTTTACGTACCGTACAATGCACCTGCATACACCAAACACTTTCTTCCATTTACCCTTATTACGCTGGTATAGGATTTTTTAAATTTACATTATATTTGGCTTATTTCGCCTTATTGTCTTTAGCAACGCGATTGGATATCCAACGCATTAAATTTTTATAGGTATATAGAAACCTTGCTATGTTTGCTCAGAAAAGTTTTTAATAATATGAATGGTGAGATGAGCATGCTGTTCGTCTGATAGTAAGAGATACAACCGCCCATGGACAGTAGCAAAACCAAACAACACCATCAATGATAAAGAAATACTTAGCATTTCACTGCGTTCGCCATCCTGAGACATAAGATGTTAAATCTCATTAAGTCCACCAGTTACTCTGGCTACAATGTCCTTCAAACCGGAACACAACAGTGCATTTACGTTACGTTTGGCGGAAAAAATAGACATTGTGGTGGTACCTAACCAGACGGCCTCTCACATATTATGAGAATCAGAAGAATCATCAGAATTTAATTAGATTTTTTCGTTTTTTAATACATAAATGTTTTACTACTCATTGAACTATATTTACCGTAATAAATGAACATACTTATTACATTCATAAACCCACGCCTTTTTTCCTAGAAGGGTTAGGCAGATATGCCACCAGGACACCCACGTTTCGCCTTGTATTCCGTCCCACTGTGTGATTGGGAGCGAGCCTATCGCCATATTGGGTACAAATTCCTGACTCCGAGCTGATAATGAATAAAAAAATGCAATATTACTTTGCCCGACCCGGAATTCGAACCCGAAACTGCAGCTTTGCAATCATACCATAGTGCAACTGCGCCACCGAGGCAGTCAATGTAAATGATAATGATGATGTCAGTAATAAATAAATCCATAAGAAAAAATATTTATACTTCTACCAAAATTCGATGCCGTGATAAATAAAACCATACAAATTCCTTTTTTAAATTCCAAGTATACCTCCAACAAAAGCTAAATATAGACCACGAGACGTCTAATTTGACTAGTCCATTGAAATCTCAGTGCAGAATGCGTGATGAATGAACGGGAATTCTTTTGTGGCCGGCCTAATCCCGGGCCTATTTTGTGCCGGTCCGGTTTTTAGGCTCGCCATCATATCAACAGATTGGATTCGCTCCTGCCTTGTTGACCTACAAATAAATAATTCTGCGTCCATGTAACACGTGGGTTTTTCAGCGAGGGTAAAATGTGAAGTTTATCTGTTTGATAGGAGTTTGGTGACGTTGGGGTGCAATCAATACTGGTAAACTTTTAGATTTTTTTTATTCTGGCTGGGCAAAACAACTTCACTGCAGAGTACAGTGCTTTAATTTTTTTAGTCCGTTTACAATAAAATATACATTAGCTCACGAATGTATACGTGGAATAATTGTCATCCATAGTTTGCCGAGATTGTAACAAGAAAAAATTAACAAAGTAGATTTTCCTGGGAATTCAACCATGGATCTTTCACAGTTAGCTATACCTGTAGCCTTTAGCCTCTAGACAAACAAAGCGTACTATAATCGACGATGCGAACTTTAATATTTCACTGAAATTCACACTTAACTACACCATAATCTCACAAATAAGAACAAAATAAAACATAATGTCAAATTACATCTCCACTCGAAACACGATTTACAAGTCTCCAAATTCTCCAGACGACAGAGATAAATCAAAAACAGTAACTCAAAACATGCAAATATTCTAATAGCTGGAATTATTCACAGTGCGGAACAAACAAAGGGCGTTGGGGTAGAAAGGCTTCCGACCGAGAGCCGGAAGGGAGAAGGGCTCGAACCTCTGACCCGGCTGGGGCCACGAAGCCAGTAGCTCATTGATTCATAGTTAGGATCCTTTCAATGAAACTTATTACTTAACTTATCTTTTTAAGAGTTACATAAAAGTATTTTTCGGATATTTTTTTTTTCTTTCGGTGATTTCTAACAATTGACACTTTTCGTTGTCACGGGGTGGACTAAGGTGTTAATCATTTGTTTCAAAAATAGTAAGGCTAGATTATAGTATCCTTAGACTACAGTAGAAAAGGGTTTGCTCGATCGGAGGGTACCAGCGTTGCCACAGGCGTAATAAGACTTTCATTCCATTTCCAAGGAAAGAAAATTTCCTTATCCGTACCATTTTGGAAGGCAACACACCTTTTTTTATTGCATAGGTCCAGCAAACAGGGCACCTGCTGGTAAGAGATCACTGCCTATTACCATCCACAACGCTTAGATCATAGAAGTATTGCCGGTCCTTGAAACCAGCAGGGGAGCGGGACGAAAAAAGGATGGGGAGAGGAAAGATGTATCAGGCATCTGGCAATTTCACTCGCCGAAAGAAACGCGGAAGCAAAGCTGTCGCTTCACGTGAATTTCCTGTGAGACAGCGATACAACCCCGAACTAGCCTACGATTCAAATGATGTAAATGTTCATGGGCGGCGGTAATCTTATATCATCAGGTAGAACCTTCGATTGCTGATCTGATGCTTTAAAACTTATGATTTTAAAATTATAGCATCTTAACAATACTTTAAGCACCAAAGATGTGATCGCTTGTCATTTTTCATAAATATGAAAGATGAAAAAGATAATGTTTAATATTCCTCAGTATACATATTGCGATCACATATTTCTATTTTTATTTTCTCTTACGAGGAAAATACTTTTTCTTCTGTATTGAAGCAAGGGCTTAACTATACACAAGTTCCTTAGAAAATGAAGCAAACAGAAAGAAAACAAACTCGAGGCCTGCTAAGCAGTTGTTTTAAAACTAGGTTGTAGGACTCAAAGTATACCCAGTTGTCTTATTTCATCAATATGAATTTGTGTAGAGTTATGCTATACCTAGATACCATTCGTTGTGCCAAGAGTCACCATCATTTACGGGCATAGACCTCTAAAAAACGTATAGCGTATACTCTCAACTGTTTGCCCGAATCCAAAGACAACAATCTCATAAAATAATATTTAAGCGAAACTTAAAAAGCACTATTTAGCCGACTTGCCCTAATGTATAAACAGTTTATACAGTTTTGCAGGACATGTAAGTAGCTGATAAGTTTATAATCCTTTTACATACATAAACTCACGCCTTTTTCTCAAAAGGGGTAGAGTTGAAACAAGTTTATCCTTTTCTTATTATTAGATAATAATAAATAATAATATCTGGATAACTTAAATCAAATTTTGGTCCATATTTTCTGGTTATAGAATATTCGCATCTGCCTGGACAGCAACAGGCCGAAGACCCGTTCTAGTGATCTGTGATCCAATCAAGTGTGTCCCGTTTCGTATCTCCGATTTCAAGCAAGCCGATAATATTGTGTCGACGAGAGATAATCTCTAGCCTTTACAAGTTATATTTGGAACTTCAAACCAGCCGCATTTTAGTTACTATATCGTATCAGTATAAAACATATAACAAAACACGCCGTTATATTTGACACAAGCCTTCTTTTCATATGAGCGTATCAGCCTTAGACACATTGCTAACTTAAAGTTATTTGCTAGGTCACGTCTTACATACGCAAAATTCAGATGAATTTCTCCAGACAACAACAGAGGGTTTGGTATTCCCTTATACCAATCAACACTCCTTATTTAACATGCATCCCACATCACACAAGAGGTGTGGCGTGTGGCATGTGGGATAGAGATCCCACAGGGACTTGAACTTATCCCACATTCGCAAAATCCCGACCACCGTCCGCCCTTGCTATTTTATCTCTTTGCATAATTGCATCCTAGATTTACCTAATCGTCTCACTTTCCACCGTAGAAGAGTTCTAATTGTATTTAATAGGACTTTTATTAGTCCGTGAAGATTTTATTTACGATTATAAATGCTTTTCTCTGTCTTAATTTTAATTGTTGAAGTTTATACACTTGGTTTTCAAAAAAAGGTATTTTTTATTACTTACGCAAGGAAGGCCTCCGTGGCACAGTTGGTTAGATACCGGCTTTGAAACGATAGCCCGTAGGTTCGATCTTAGCGGCAAAACAAATAAATTTGCATATTTACAATTTGGGTCTGTGTGATATGAGATTAAAAAGTTTTTCGAAGTTTCATAAACCCACGCCACACGACCAGAACTATTTATGGGAGTGATATGTTTTTAGCATGATATTTCGCATAAAATTACATCATCATCATCATCAGCCCGTCCGCCTCGCAGTCCGCCGCTGGACATAGGCCTCTCCCAAGGTACGCCACAGAGATGGTCTGCTGCTTCATAAAATTACATTGTTCGCATAAAATAATCTGGTTTCGATAATGAAGTATTGAAAAAATATATAAATAATTCTCAAAACATTTGGTGTATACCACGCCGCACTAGCTTAATGCATTGAGGGTTAATATTTATACATTATGCAGCAGTTAAAGTATGTTCAAGGCGAAATGTGGTTGTCCTATGGCCATGATTAATAAACGATCTTCGTTTCTATCTAAAGATCGATCGTGAAAATAAACCAATGGGCTCAAGGTATTGCCGACACGCTCACATTTGATGTGTTCTGATTGGTCTATTTTCCGGATCGATCCTTAGATAGGGATTGGGATTGCTTATTAATTTTGGGTGCTAGTGGCGCCTCTGCCTACCCCCGCTGGGATAAAGGCGTGAGTTTATGTATGTTAAAGTATACAGGGTATATCCAGACCGAAAACAAAACCAGGTGGTAGTATTAGTGACTTCAGACACAATGCAAGTAAAAATTTCGCAAAAAAAATCGACAACTTTATTTTGTAATTTTTTACTTATCGTCGTATTTGGGTGATGTTTACATATTTTTCCTAAAATAAACACGTAAACCTCTTTATTTTTAAACACGCAATGGTACGTAAGGGTTTAAATTAGTATTTTCGCAAAAACTAGGCATTAACAACCTAAACACGATGATTTTTAAAAAATTCTAAAAAATATCTGTCATTGTTATGGCGACTTTTTTATTTGCATCGTGTTTGTAGCCACTAAAACTACCACCTGGTTTCTTTTTCGGTCGCAGTCTTGATATACCCTGTATATACGGCATATCTATACATTATAAGTATAAAAATACTTATATGTATAAATATGCTTAATAGTACGTAGCAATTAACGTTACATTTTCATTGAAATAAATTGAATTTATAATACAATAGATATAAAAAATATTAAATCTATACTTTCAGTAATTAAACCTTTAAAAAATTTACAAATAACTGTTTAATTATGAGTTAACCGCTCACGACAAAGGGATATGAATTATTAAGTATTAATGATTAGGAATGTGACGACAAATACATCAACAATTACAGTAGACATGGTTACTCGTAACTGTCAACATTGAATAATACGAATAAAGCACCAAATCTGTTTTATATCTACACTTAATATTGTTTTAACAATATACATAAAGAAAATTACGGAAAAAGCTCTAATAAGTTTTTCTTTCATTAATTACAGCTGTAATTGCACTACAGTTAGAAACATACTTTTTTCATAAGATGTACAAAAAAATAAATCAAATAAATTGGATTTATTTTGCTGGAATTTATAGTTGTTATTTTCTTTCTTGTTATGAAGTAACTAATACTTCTAAGGCTTCTATTACACCTTGACCATAACCAGTGTATAGCAACAAATGTCATTTAAAGGAATCATAACATTTATATTTCATATCCTGGGACGCTAGTAAAGTATAATATGTCCTTAAAAACTCGAGTAAAAAATTAAACTTTCAGAATTAAAAACATATACAGTAATTGCCAACTCGCAATTTCATTTCAATACAGATATTTTCTAGTGGACACCACAATACAACCGATTGAAAATTGAACGAAACAATAGCCTTTTGTTTTAGTGCTCAAATGCATTTCAATATAAATCAATAATCCAGCCAGTCGTGTGTGGAAATAATAAAAAGACTTACTTGGCTTGTCTAGATCACTTATGAACTCTTCAGTCTCAACGTAGCACTGAATGCCAGCCGCCAACATAATGACCAGACACGTGAAATGCCTCACATCCATTATCCAAGCACATTTAAATCCAAAAACCATTTTGCAACGCACTTAAGAAACAATTACATTACATTATATTTCCAATCATATTCCGAAAATTGTTTCACGATAAAATAAATAATTCCAAAGCCACAATTAATCCCGGCACTGTTCCATTATAATTTAATGCAAAAGTCCGAAACGGTTGTACAAAAAACACGTGCCGAAATGGTAAACAAATCGGGGAATTTGTCAGGCGGGCAACGGGAGCGCGACGCGTCACGGACGTGCGTACATCACAGCGCCGCGGGCAACACTGATCGAAAACCGATAGGCACGCGGGGGCAATTGTTCAAAAACCTATATGTTTCACATTTTCAAAATGGAAGTTGGAACAAGCATTCCAAAATGGAATATGTCAGATTCTAAAATGGAAACTCGGCGCAACAGATGCACCGGCGCGGAGGTGAGGAAATGCGGACACCGGGTCGCGTCTTAGAATTTTGTTTGGCGGACGGAATAGAATATTACTTGCGTCTTGTGTGGAATCCTCTAAAGTTTAATATTGTGGGTTTAATGTATTGTTATGTGGAAATCCGGTATGGGTTAATTGTTTTAAGGGAATTTGAAAAAAAAATGGAATAATGTTTGAAATTGCGGAAATAATTGAAACATACGTACTTCTATAAGTATGTAATTTAAGCTCTGAGTATAATGCAACCTTATTGCTTTTACAACTTGCTTTACATAGTAACCAAGAAGTAAACTGTAAAGGAGAGTTCGCGGATTCGATATCCGCACTGACATAATTATTTATGTAATCAAGAATGTATGTTGGAAATAAAATTTTATATTTACAATTTATAATAAACATAGAAAACACATTTTTTACTATGGTAATAGGAACTGTGTCATATATTTTATATTTTTAACTGAATAATTGAAAACATTGGCAAACAATTGTAATTTGCGATTAGCAAGACACAACCTTCGACTCGGAAGGGCATCAGAAACTATCAAAGATTTTTGGTTTTAACCAAATCGAGACAAACGTTAACGAACCGAAACAAACGTTTACGGTTCACGTAAACATTTGTCCCGGTGCGGGGTTCAAACCCGCGGTCCTTTGTGTCACAACCAGCATTATAATTGTGCGACGTACATAATATATTCCCATCTGTGACATTTAACTTCGTAATAACATTTAACTATATTTAACAGAGCGTTCTCTCAATTCCCCGACCAAAAATATAAACAGAAAATTAACTGAACTTTTTCACAGTTTTATTGTTCTTTTATATTCAAACATTTAGTAGGTACCTTAGGTTTTAATGCCTTCGCAATGGTATTAAACAAACAAACATATTTTATTGTGTCGTCCCTCTGGACTCGTGACAGGGTGTGTGCTTGATGAGCGTGAACAAGTTCCGGGGCGGCGTGGTTCCGGGGCGGCGTGGTTCCAGGTTCGATTCGCAGGTCGTTCTATTTTAAGTGATTTCGATTCGGAAGTTATCATGTAAATTGCCCACTGAAGTTTGTGTCCTGCATGATGATAGGCTCGTATATATAGCGAAAACAATAATCTAGGTGAATGTAGTGAATAGATAGTAATGGAAACCCTAAATATATTTTATGGGTCGAAAAAGATTGTGCTCATAATTTTGACCTATACAAATCTATGTTACCGGCCCGAAATTCTATATAAAAAGTTACAAACATTAATTTCTAGCATTCATGCTAAGAATTAATAATTTTAAAAATGTCTAGCATAACAAAATGCAGTAAGAATTTTGAACAACAGTATTTCAAGGAAGTAGGGATCCTGTAAAAGTCGTGTTGAGAAAAATTGCACCGCTTTTAAAGAGCGTCAAAGTTTTTGTTTTGAAATGGGTGTTTCTTGAAGTGTTTGTTTGCTTTTATCTTAGTGGATTGTTGCAGTTGAGAAAGGCTAGGAGTAGGACAGCATTGTGACAGAGGTTGCTGATATCGACAATATTTAAGGACTATGAAATGTAATTATTCATTCTGGAACGTCAAAAACCCAAAGTAAGGTATCAGGAAGTGATCTGTAAGGTAAAAAGTGACTAATGTCACCCATAAAATTACTAATCACCTTCGTAATCGTAGTTGCAATGCCAGCCTCTAGATTCTTTTTTTTTTGTCCCTAGCCTATACTGTCCCACTGCAGGGCAAAGGCCTCCCTATCCTTCTTCCACCCGTCTCTATCCAAAGCCTTCTTCCACCAGTTGGTATCGAAATGGTCCAAGTCATCTCTCCACCTTCTGCGCGGCCTACCACGAGGTCTTTTTAAGTTTTGTGGAGTACATACGGTAGCAGTTCTAGCCCACAGCTCGTCTGACATACGACAGACGTGACCTGCCCAGTCTCACTTTAATTTGGCAGTTTGCTGCCCAACGTCCACGATTTTTGTTCTGGTGCGTAGATCTCTGTTTCTTACTCTAGATTCTACTAAAGAAAAATACTAGAGAAATAATAATAAATAGTTGCTGGATAAATAATGGATTATACTGCCTCGGTTGCGTAGTTGTACTACGGCAGGTTAAAATGCTGAGGTCTCGGGTTCGAAATCCAGGTCAGGCAAAGTGATATCAGATTTTTCTATTCATTATAATCAGCCCCAAGTCACGAGTTTTTGCCCCTTGGTACTATCAGGACAAACTCTGCCTACCCCTTCTGGAAAAAAGGCGTGAGTTTATGTATGTATGTGTAATGTGTATGTATGTGTGTAGTTAGTAAGTTTTCTAGAAAAACTTATGATCGGTGCATTTTTAAAAACAAATAATAAGCTTGCGTTTCTAAAATGTTCACATGCAATTAAAATTACAACACTTATATTTCTAAGACTTCTGAGCTTGTAAAAATGATTTAAGCGTTACCGTCATTAACAAACCGCGTTTGGCTTTTAAATGCACATTACTGCGCGAAAACTAATTTCAGAATCGCGTGTTAATAGATTTTTATTTAATAACTGTAGGAATTACACTACGGTTTAGTAAATAACCTGGGATTTTAAATTATTGTAGTATTTAAAAAACAAATGTTGATGTAAGAGTTGAATATAGATACCCAGAAGCAGACTTCAAGGGGCCATAGGTTCAATATCCCTTCAGGTGTCCATGTATAGACAATATTAGACAATAGACTTTTTGACAGTTCTACATAATAGAGAATAATGGGAGCACAATGGAGGCTGTCACAAAGTCTCTTTTTCTTTCTTTTTCTTAACCTTTTCGAATGATGGCAGAGTCCGCTTTTCTGATCAAACTTTGACCAACCGATATTTCTAGAATTATCCACCACGCTGTGAATCAAAGATCATTGGAAAATCCCTAAACAAACACTTGTAACATTCTTTATGAATATCGAAGATGATACCGAAGATAGAGGAATCTTAAAAGAGTGTTACACTTCGATCGGCTGTATGAAGAAACGGCGCAACGCTCTCCGCAAAACCAGCTGTTTCTTTTGCTCTGAATTACTAATACCCACATCACAGATACATACGTTTTTATTCATAGACAGAATTAAAATCTATTTTAGCTATCGAATATTTTGTCTTCTCCGCTCAAACTGAATTCTAATGTCGTTCGAAAGGGACAAAACATTCAACAACTTAAATAGATTTTATGTCTGTCTATAAATAAGGCCGATAATATTTTACTGTACGATAAACATGAAATATATTTTTTCGTGCATAAATGACGACAATAATTATTCAATCGGTAACGTGGATTGAAAACCGTTACTTATAAAGGTCGACCAGCGCTATTGGACGATCTCACACAAAACTACGATACCCACTTCACTTCACGCGACCTTGAGTGATGTTACAGAATGCCAAAAACTTCTCATATAAAGTGAATGTCAAGTGATAGTTAACTCAGACAGTATCCGTGGCGCAGTTGGTTAGACGCCGGCTGTGAAACAAGTGGCCGCGGTTTCGATCCCCGCACCAAGACAAATATTTGTGAGGTCCAAAAGTATTTGTCTCGGTACTGGGTGTTTACGAGACCGAAAAGTATGTCGTAGTCTCTGAAACCTTAGACACAAGACATAATTGAACTCAAGGTGGAGTCAGCTGTGGTGTATTTATTTATTATTTATAATTATTAATTCGAGTTTCGATTAGAATTGTTTTTTTTTTACAGAATAGTACTGCAGGACTATGTATGTTAATGTCGAGTGTTTTCATTAATTTAATCCTGTTATTCATATTATGTTCCAATGTGGTCAGATGTGTGGTATAAATAATATGTCGTGTCACCTCATTATTTACTTGAAGATGTTAATTAAGTTTGCATTAAAATGATTTATAGCCGCGAATGTTAAATTACAATGTTGTCAAGCACAAGTTTAATTAATTGATATCAGGCTTGTAGTTACAATGTTTAAATAGTATAGTCTTCCTTTACGATTGAGAGCAATCAAGCTGTGGGCCAATATTCAACCCTTTTTTTCACATGGAATATCCTCTTGGACTCTTGACCTGCGTAGGTAGACTGTGTTTGCTGGATAAGTCCATCATATACCTAATGCTAGCACTACATGATACTACTGTATCTCTGCGCCCTAGCATTGCAAAAGTCCAAGAGCGGTGGTGACCACTTATCATCCGTCAAGTTGCCAGCTTATCTGATTTTGTAACTAAAATCATTACACATCTTAAAACATTGTAGATGTCGATGCAGGATTCTATATAATGCCATCCATCACTTTTCAAATGATGGATGCACACAGAATTTAAAAAAATCCATCTCGTTTAATTTACTTTGACATTGAACCCGAAACAAAGATGCCAATCCATTCCAATCTCAATTATAAGACTATCAATAGATTTTTGTTTATACCTTCAACTTGATGTTAAGCCATTTCGTGTCTGTCAATTATGTCCAATTACCTTTAATCAGAAATGAAGACGATTAACAGCCTGAAATAAATACTATATCCGTACCAAATTCTTCTCTTAGCTGAACAATCTCTGTCACGCAATTGGTTAATAAGACGGACATGAAACTCCGCAGGTTCACTCCTCGCAACTTTTATCACTCCAAAATATGACTTAAACGCTATTTACAAGGAGAGATTATCGAAACGAGAATCGTATGCGATTATCGCTTGACATAACCGCCATAGATTATAGTGTTCTGACAAATGTTTACACAGTGCAACTTTTTTATATCCTTGCGACAATCGTATCTCCGAGGCGAGAAACTCTCTCCGTGTAAATTAGGCTTTAGGTTTATAGCCTCTCATAATTTCTGATACCGTCAATGCAAGACTTACATCTTTCCATAGGGTCAGGATTATGTACTGGCGCATTTATTATTAACTAAGCCATCACTCACAGTAATTTATTTACAAGGTTACTACGCACTATCTTACTGCATATCTACCGCGATCTGTTTAAGGATTCTTTTGATGTTATCTTCGTTAGTTTTCCTTTCTCCCGGTACAGCTCACACACGAATTGTAGATCTTGTTTCAAATATTCCGCTGATGCGCACCGAATAACATTTTGATATCGAGTTTGTTCCGTTGTTAGAATACTGTTTAGAGTTAGCCGTTTAAATGTTTAGCTGGTTTTATCTTAATATCCTATCGTTTGCAAAATTTTAATCAGCTTTGGGAATTTCTGTTTTGAATTTGTTATTGAAACTTCTGTTGGGGGTAGGTTTTAACAAATTTTTGGGCACTGTAAATATACATAGGTAATTGTAATTGTAATACACCTAGATAAATACATAAAGGCTCGATTGGAGGAATACAATTGCAACAGAAGACTGTCGTGTTATTGATAAAATAGTATTATCAATCCTATTAATCTAATATTTGTCTTCTCTCCTTTCAATAAAGGACCAACTTGTTTTCGAGCGGCGGGAATCACTGCCTATCCGCTGTTAACAAGTAAACTTACTTGCTATCGTGCAATAAGAAAGACTTAATTTCTTTTCCAAATATTTTGAGATGTGACCAATTCAACTTAGCAGAAGACTAAGGCGTAATTCCTCAATCGAGAAGAATGCCTTTTTTCAGCGGGAAAATAAATATACATCATACATGTAACACCTAATTCTATGCTTCTACTCGACATTCGATTTTTTTTTATTTATTTTTTATTTTTATTTATATAAAAGACACACCAATAACAGAGACACAAAAAAATACAAAAACTTATAACACTAAAATTATGGACAGTGTGTTCTATCCTTATAGGTGTATACAACATTCATTATAACTAGCGTTGGAAAGCATTAAATTCAATGAATACAATTTACTTAAAACTAAACAAATTGAAAATAAACAATATTGAAGTGGACAATGATCAGGTACAATTAAGACACTTAGTAATAAATATTAATTAATGAGGAATACACAATTAAAAACGAGAAAAACATAAACTTAATTAGGTGATGGAACTCTAAGCTGATCAAGCTCAATCACTTTTGAAAGACCTTAATAAGACGTCCTTAAGTCTCCCAATAGGCACGTTGAAGATGTCAATGTCATTATAATGCCTATAGATATCTATGGCCCGGTTTAATGGAGAAGTTATTATTGTCCTATATGATGATTTTCGGAAAGTATCTTTCAGAGCGTATCTAGGAACTTTTCTCGGCACCACTATTTGGAGTTGAGCGACCAATTTTGATGCATCTACAGAGCCATTAATTAATTTGTGTAAAAAAGTTACGTCAAATACTTTGCGTCGATCATGCAGGGAGTTAAGTTTAAATTGTTTAAGGCGACATTTATAATCTGCACGATAAGGGCAATCTCGATCTTTTAAAGCCAAAAATTTTGTAAATATTTTTTGTACTCGTTCTATGCGGGTGATGTGTATTTGGTACTCAGGGCTCCAAACAGTGGTGGCGTATTCCAGAACACTACGAACCAAGGAATTGTACAAGCACAGTAATGCTTGTGTGTTGGTGAAATCACGACATATCCCCTTTATAAAGCCCACCATTTTTAATGCTTTCGAGATAATCACGTCAATATGCTCGGACAAATTTTAACTTACTATCAATTATGACACCCAAGTCGCGGACACTACTGACTTCATTTAGGTTCTCTAAGTCAACGGAATAGTGTGTGGGAAACAGTTTTTTATTCCTCGATAATTTCATGTGCGTGCACTTTCCTGCATTCAAGGTCATGTTATTTTTTGGAGCACCAAGTATTTATTGCGTTAATATCTTTCTGAAGGTCCAGTGATTAAGAAAAACTTCATGTATGACTATGTACGTAGTCGGTTTGTT